>CAUYON010096485.1:0-10905 GCA_963573935.1 Arctocebus calabarensis
TTCATGTTAAGGATAAAACCCAGTTATAGCACAAGAAATGTGAAATGGGGCGAGGGATGGGAGGGGAAGGGTTGGATGGGTGGAGGGAGGATGATTGGTGGGATTATACTTATGGTGCATCTTACAATGGTATAAGTGACAATTGCTAAGTCGTGGAAGAAGCCCAAGTGCCCATCGACCCACGAATGTATTAATAATAGTGGTACATGTCTACCATGGAATACTATGCTTCCTTAAAGAAAGATGGAGACTTTATCTCTTTTGTGTTTACATGGATGGAGCTGGAACACATTCTTCTTAGCAAAGTATCTCAAGAATGGAAGAAAAAGTATCCAATTTACTCAGCCCTACTATGAAGCTAATCTATAGCTTTCATATGAAGGCTAAAACCCAGTTATAGCACAAGAAATGAGGAAAGGGGCAAGGGAGGGGAGGGGGGGGAAGGATGGATGTAGGGAGGGTGATTGGTGGGATCACACCTAGGTACATCTTAGAAGGGTACAAGTGAAAATTACTAAATGTAGAATATAAATGTTTTCATATAGTGATTAAAAGGCCATGAGGGCTATGTTAAATAGTTCAATGAAAATATTTCAGAATGTATATAAAGTCAGCACATTGTGCCCCATGATTGCACCAATGTACACAATTATAATTTATTAAAATTTTTTTAAAAAGTTTAAATGGTACCCATTCTTCTTCAGTTAATAATTTAAAACAAAACTTGAATAGACATGATTAAATTCCTAGGACCCTGTCTCTTTGAGGATGGACTAAACGGCAGTATCATCACTTAACCAGGTATTTTAAACTTGATGGAGCTTATGAAAATAAATAACGTCTATATTTTATCTTTTAATTGCATTTTCCAGGAACTAGTTGAAGTTCCCTGTATAATTAACTACATGTCATGCTACACGTTAGATCTCCAGACTTATTAATCCTACATAAATGCAAGTCTGTACCCTTTGACCTATTTACATTCCTCCCCTTCTTTACTTCTGCTAACTGCCTTTCTGCTTTTTGTTACTGACATTTTTAGATCCCACTTATAAATGAGATCATATAGTGTTTTTGTTTTTCTGTGTCAAGCTCATTTCATTCAGCTTAATGTCATCCAGGTTCATCCATGATGTTGGAAATGATGGCATTTCCTTCTTTTTAAGGCAGAATAATATTCCATGCACATACACACACACAAATTTCTTTGTCACGTCATCCATTATAGAAACTTGGATTATTTTCATATCTTGTCTATTGTGAATAATGCTACAATGAACATAGGAATGTGGCTATCTCTACAAGATTCTTCTATATACCCAGCAAAGGGATTGCTGGGTCATACAGTAAGTCTATTTTCAATTTTTTAAGAAACTTGCATACTATTTTCCATAGTAGCTGCACTAACTTACATTCCCATCAAAAGTATATGAGGGTCCCCATTTATATATACCATCCTCAATGCACGTTATCTCTTATCTTTTTCATAATTGCCATACTAACAGGTATGAAATGATAGCTCTCTGCAGTTGTGACTTGCATTTTCCTGATGATTGAGCACCTGATCGTGAGCAAATTTCATATAGCTGTTGACCTTTTTATGCCTTCTTTGGAAATAAGTGTATTTAGGCCTTTGCTCATTTTTGAATTAGGTTATTACTTACTTAATTTTGTTATTAAGTTGTGTGAGTTCTTTATGTGTTTTGGATACTAACACTTTATGGTTTGCAAATATTTTGCTGATTTTTTTTTACTCACTTTGAGATTTCATGTATAGATTGGCTAACCTAGTGCCTTTTAACTGCAGCTATCTTCCTGCCAAATTTCTTTATAGCACACATTACCTGAAAATGATTTAGTTGCCTTCCAATCATTGTATTCTCTCATCTATCCAGGAGCAGGTTGGCAATTTCATTTCTGTTTATCATCTTCTAATGTCATCAGTGTGGAAAGACATCTTCTGCTGGATGAAGCTAAACAAATCCATTCATTTTAATCCTAGACTTTGCCATATCTAAGGTGTCTTTGATGGGCTTACTATAATCATGTCTTTGGTTGGTAATTTTATTTCTGTTTATCATCTTCTAATGTCATCAGTGTGGAAAGACATCTTATGCTGGATAAAGCTAAACAAATCCATTCATTTTAATCCTGGACTTTGCCAAATCTAAGGTGTCTTTGAGGGGCTTACTATAATCATGTCTTTGTTCTTATCATTCTTGGGCACATCACATTTTCAGGACTTTGGCCAACTCTTCAACCTTGTCATGGTCTCTATACTGAATTCTGTTTCTCTCTGCTTTGTTTTAGATAAGGTTTCTATTCCACATATCACAAGACTTCTGTGTGCCATATACCCCTACATAGTGGCCCCTACATAGTGGCAGTTTCAACATAACAGAAACTTGATTTAACCTAGATATTTTATATCTACATTGGAATTTTATTGTTCAAGGTCAAGTGAATTTTAATGACTCCTTTACCCATATGTAAAGGACTGTCTCTTAAAGATCAATAACATTAAAGTTTGACCTCCATGCCCTCCCTTCTTTCCTTTCTCAGCTCTCCTTGTCCCCCACCTCCCACTATGTACGAGGACCTTAATTGTCCCCAACTAATCTGATTTCTGTTAGGATTCAAATAATAATTTCATAATTTAATGTCATAGAGATTTCTATTTCTCTATCAATTAAATTCTTTTTCCTTCCCTACATGTTCTTTTATAAGTAGTACTTATATAATTTAGTAAACATTGAGCAAGATGCATTATTAAAATGAAATCATAGTATTTTAGGCAATTTAAATTTTATTTAATCAGACTATTTATTTAAGACAAAATCCCAGCCAGGTACAGTGGCTCAAGCCTGTAATCCTAGCACTCTGGGAGGCTGAGGTGGTTGGATTGCTTGAGCTCAGGGGTTTGAGACCAGCCTGAGCAAGAGAGAGACCTTGTCTCTAAAAATAACCAGGTTTTATGGCAGATGCCTATAGTCTTAGCTACTTGGGAGGATGAGGAAAGAGCCAAAGTGTTTGAAATTGCTATGAGCTTTGATGCCATGGTACTCTACCCAGGGTTACAAAGTGAGACTCTGTCTTAAATAAATAAATAAATAAATAAATAAATAAATAAATAAATAAATAAATAAGTAAGTAAATAAATCCCCTAGATGAGGAGGAGGGGTTTGGGATGCTCCCACTTAATGGCCGCTATGTAGGGGTATATGACACATCTTTTAGCTGTGGGACACCACTACAAGAGGGACTCTTTAGGCAATTTAAATTTTATTTAATCAGACTATTTAAGAATAAATCAATTTACAGTCTCCAAAATGTGGAAACAGCCTAAATGCCCAACTCAAGAATGAATGAACAAACTATGGTATTTGTATATCATGGAATACTACTCAGCCACTAAAAAAGGCAGAGAATCCTTTGTATTAACCTGGATGGATGTGGAACACATTATTCTCAGTAAAGCATCACAAGAATTGAGAAATAAGAATCCTATGTACTCAATTCTGTTATGGGGACAATTAAGGTCCTCGTACATAGTGGGAGGTGCGGGACAAGGAGAGCTGAGAAAGGAAAGAAGGGAGGGCATGGGGGTCAAGGGCTAGGGTTCACTGTTTGAGGAAGGGACACAAATATAACAGGGTCTTTATCTAACAAAAGCAATCAATGTAACCTGCTTCTGTGTACCCTCAATGAATCCCCAACAATAAAAAAGGGGAGCTCTACTTAACAAATTTTGTGAACTGGTTATACCTTCACATTAATATGAAATTTAAATAAAAGAATGAATCTCCTCTACAAAATTTTCTACAGTGCTTTTAATAAGACAGTGGAATCAAGTAGGTAAATCGTCAAGTACCAAACGGCTGCAGTCAAGACATTTATGTGTGTTATGAGTGAATAATGTGATTATCTTGCTTATCCTCAAGAAAAAAACTAAGCTGATTTCAGTTAGGATTCAAATTGGTAAGCAAGTCTTTCCACTGCACCAGAGCAACAAAAGCAGCCTGAGCTTGGGACACCATCCAGACTATCTGAAAAACAGACGGCAGAATGTACACAAAGAGAGAGAAGACTAAGTGGGATTAAATATCTCACAGACAGCAATAGGTTCCTTAGAAGTCACTTCATAAGAGCTATCTTTATAATAAACTTTGTGCAAAGTTTATCCCACTGTGTGCTAAGATCTTAACTATCCTCATATCAGAATTAAGTACATAGGATTCTTTAGAAGTAGACGCTGAGGATAAAACCTTGATAAACATATAAGAGTAACATTAAACACAAAGTGAACATTTATTAAACACCAAGATCTGTGTGTAGAGCTTTGTGTTTATTATGTCATTTGATAGTCACAACAGTCTAAGGGGTAGTAATATGAAGATAGATCGAATATTTTTTAAAAATGATGGTACAGTGTTTTTAAAATGTGAGCAAACTCATGCAGCTAGTAACTAGGATTGTGGCTAGGTCTGCATAAGCTAGAGCCATGGATAACAGTGATGCATTGCATCATATATGTCCTGCATTGTGAAGGCAGGAACATGTCAGAGGGTCTGACATAGCACAGAAAAGGACCATACTAGCACAGGAAAGAAAATTTCAGATGAGAAGCTGTGTGTGATTAAAGTTGACCACAATTTTTTGCCTTCTTTTCTGTAAGAGAGTCATTTTCACTCCCCTTCAGTCTGGGCTGAAGTCTTAACTAAAAGAATGTGGCAAAAGTGATGATCTGGAACTTTTGGACCCTGGTCTTGAGAGGACTAGGAGCTTTCTCTTTCTTTCTCTGGGAAGCCAGCTACAATGCTTTAAAAAAAAAATTGAGTTTGCCCCATTATACTCAATCAGGGCACATTTGCCTCAGAGAACATTTAGTGATGTCTGGAGACATTTTTGATTGTCACAACTTGCAGGAAGGGCTGCCACACATCTAATGGGTAGAGGAGAGGCCAGAGATTCCGCCCAATATCTAGGATATACAAGATAGCCCTGCTGTCCTATCCCACAAAGAGTTATCTAGCCTAAAATGTCAACAAAAAATTGAGAAACTTTCATTAGACTATGAAAAATTAAAGAATTAACATATGAAGAGAAAGAGGCCATAGAGAGCACCATTGAGACATCAGACATGTAAATGGAAGACTTACAGCCTAGCTGTAAGCTGTGGGCTATTGAATGAGTAGGAATTTCCCCAGCTGACATAACTTAGAGCAGAAGAACCACCCAACTGAACCCTAACCAAATTCCCACACCATAAAATTGTGAAACAATAACAAATCTAGGCAACGGTTTTGGGCTGGTGAGTTGCACAACAGTACACAACTGAAACATTATTCTTTTAGTCGTATTTGGATGTACTAATTTGTTTGTCAAAAAGAATTTACATTGAAATGAAGCTATACAAAACCTCCAAAACTGTAGCCCATTAATACGCCTAAATTACTAACATCATTAGGGTTTATAGTACTCCCTGCATTTGGGCTCGTTCCTTCTCATCAAAAATTTTTTTTCTATATGAAATCCCAAGCAACCCCATCACCCTGATGACTGTCTTATTGATTAACATTTTGAATTATTTTTCAAATAGGTTGTTTCTGATGAAAGCACATGTAGTGAGAATAAGAGAGAGTCAGTCAGGCTGGGGCAGACTAGACAAATATGGTCCTGCCTGGCCTTCACCCCTGTCTCCCATTCTTACTGTTTTGTAAATTTAGCTCCCACCCTAACGATGCCTGTCTTTAGTAGTTGAAGTGGATTGATTCAGGAGATTAACTTTTGGATTGAATGTTTAGAGTCAGGAGTTACACTAATTATTGTTTATTGTGGGTCATGGGTTCTGCTGATTATTGTTTAAGATATGGGTTAACATGGTCTTCACTTTGAACTTAAATATATAAAACTAATTTGAGGGTGGTGCCTATAGCTAAGTGAGTAGGGCGCTGGCACCATATACTGAGCGTAGGGGATTCAAACCCGGCCCCGGCCAAACTGCAACAACAAAAAATAGCTGGGCATTGTGGCGGGCACCTGCGGTCCCAACTACTCAGAAGGCTAAGGCAAGAGAATCGCCTAAGCCCAAGAGCTGGAGGTTGATGTGAGCTGTGACACCATGGCACTCCACCAAGGCGACAAAGTGAGACTCTGTCTCTAAAAAAAAAACTAATTTTGAAAATGGAAGAACAGAACAGTTTTGGAAAGGCTGTTCTCACTGTTCTCCAGAATCTCGTCTTCTGACAAATAGAGTTTGGTGGACTTATGCCAGTCTCTGCATATTGGCTGACAGTGACAGGCAGCCAGACCCTCCCCTTTATCTGGTAACACTGAGAAATGCGTGTATGTGTAAACATATATATGTATATATATTTTTTGAGCAGTTGATTTTTCAATTCAGGTCCAAGCTCTTAATCCTTTTAAATTCTACCTTATTACGCTCATTATTATTCTGAGCTGTCATTTCTTTTTTGTTTTTCACATGTATAAATAGTTTATATGACTATTAGCCTCTTGTCATTTGAAAAATTTGGTGAGCCTGCCCTCAATTGGTCATAAAAATCTTGAAGAGGTCAGGGCTATAGACAACATCCTGTATCATGGTCTTAAAACTGCCTGTTCCACAGGTTGACATTTGGGGATATGCTATGCGTCATGCATGTACATAGTAAATTAGGAGGACCTGTGAATTTTTTAGGTACAAGGTACAATAGTCTGTATAAATTAAATGTGGTAGGGAAGCTTTAGAAAGATGTTGTCTTCTTGTGAATTCATCCAAAATAAACAAATGAGCATGAAAACATTAACAGGAGTCTGTTATGATGTCGTTGCATGGTGAAACAGCAGGTTTCTTGTGTGCTTTAGCTAATTATGATTATTTTGGTAATAATGAAGCAATTCTATTTAAGGTTGAATCACTTCCTATTCTCAATCAGCTTATGTAAATTCAGTTGTGCTTGTTTGGTCTACAATGACAAAGGAGGGATAAACAATAAAATAAATAGTCCATGATTCTACCTGCTATTCCATTCACTATATACAGCCAAAGCCAACTTCATATGGGAGAGGCAGAGCCGTTCTTTTAAGTCCAGGTTTCTTGTGTTTCTGATAGCATGGGTTTCTCTCTGGGAGTAGTTATAACCTTTACAGATACATATCTTCTGTACAACTTTACCCCTAAATTCAAGGCAACTATCTTTATATCCTTTGTCCTACTTTTTTAAGAAAAGGACAAAAAGTGGCCCCAAAGCAGCAGGAATGATGCTGTGTTAAAACCTGAGGAAATTACTAATTTCGCCCAACATGAAGTTTATGAACAGGATTTTCAGGGGCAATTTTGACTATCTTTTGTTTTCATTTTTAAATTATTTTATATTTTGACAGAAGAGGTTGTAATTCCACCAGGCAATGCATTTACTGCTATTAATATGGTTATTTAACCATCATAGGCAGTGATTCATTATTTGGTCAGGGAACCAGCATTGTTGACTATGTCCTATACATTCATTTTGACCATGTCACATACATACATACATAAATACATGCAGATTGATAAAACTCCCATTTTTTTCAGATGGAATCCCATATGGCATGCCAATATAACTTATTGGGAGTTTAAGGAGAAGGACAATTTGCACCCATGTGCTGGGGAGACTAAAAAGCTAACAAAGCATCATTGCTGCACATTTTTACGCCACATTGTCCTGAAACCTCTTGATGACCTGGCCATGTTGCAGCTGCTGTCTGGCTGTCAGTCTCCTCCGTCTCTTCCTTCTCTTCATCTCCCTTCACTGAAACACCTATAACATTTCTTAATTATAAATTTAAATACAAAATGTACCCGTATACATTTAAGAATGGGGGAAATATAATGGACACTCGTATGTTCAGCATCTGATTTAACACATTATCATTTTGTCACATTTATTTCAGAACCATATTAAGTATATAATACCCAATGGAAATAATCTTACCCTTGGCCTTTTTCTGTAGAAGGGAACATCATCCTGAAGTTGGTATGTGCTCTGTATGCACATAATTTTATCATTTTCTTTACATATAGAGGAATCCC
Organism: Arctocebus calabarensis; assembly: GCA_963573935.1. Classification (NCBI taxonomy): domain Eukaryota; kingdom Metazoa; phylum Chordata; class Mammalia; order Primates; family Lorisidae; genus Arctocebus; species Arctocebus calabarensis. The sequence goes on from CAUYON010096485.1 coordinate 8,075, forward strand.
TACACTGTATTTTTTGAGGCTTCCTGAAAAAAAAATATATAAGCATAGCATGGCACTATTCAATGTTCTACCTTATTTTTTGGCCACTCACCATTGCTTTGATATTTATTCTTGGGGGTACATGTTTATTTGTGTCAGTTCAGCTTAACTGTTACATGGAATTGCATTGAATAAAACTGATGCTATTTATTCTATGATTGGCTTTCTAGGTTGTTGCTAAATCTTCAACATTATTAACAATTCCAATGAGCATGTTAATACATGCCTATTTAAGGACATGGGGAAAGGTTTTTGCAAAATACATACTTGCCGTGTCATAGGTATGCACAATTTTCACTTGACCTAATGAGTGCCCTCCCACATGGCAGCATCAATTTCCCATACCATCAACAACAAGTGATAGTTTATCTTTTATGACAGCCTCCACTTCAGGTGATCTTAGTAAAATTTTAACGTTGACCTCTCTTGTGAATATGAAATATTATCTCACTGGGGTTTAATTTGCATTTTCCTGATTGTTAGTTTTGTTGAGCATTTTTTAACACACGAGTTAGTAATTCAGTTCATGTTTTCTCCTCTGAATTGCCCATTCATTTTCAAATTCTTGTAGTTTATTGATTTGGTAGAGGTTCTTTATATAGTCCAAGTATGAATTGCATTATCGTTCTTATTTACTCAAGTCAGTTTAAGCAGAAAAAATATATTTTAAAAGGACATCAAGTAACTAATCTCTGGACGGACTAGAGAGTCAGACTCAGAGGCCCTGCAGTTCTCCCACATCACACCGCAGGATTGTCCCAGAAAAGACCTCACTGTTGCATAGCAGGTTTCCAAACACTTCAGGGAACACTAAAAACTCTGGAACCTGAGGGTTGGAAATGCTCCGTGCTGTCTCCCAAAGCTAGGGGTTTTGTTCCTATTCAAAATCTGGCCCATGTGCAGCTGATCATTAAACTCTAGGTGGCCCCTACCTATGCCCTAATTGGTTTCTGGCTTGAGAAGGCAGAATTCACATAACAGAGAATCCCCCCAATATCAGGAAAGGTGTGTAAAACAGACAGGACATGGTTAACATCCATCTCACTTATCATTCATTGCCTATAAGTGACACAAATATCTATTTCCTGTCAGTGACTCATCTTTTTTTTTCTTTTTTTTCTCAACCTTTTTAGATACTTTAATCACTTTTGCTGAAGCTTTGGATGTCTTCTCAGAATGTTTTAAATGCAAAAAATAAAACATGCACATTCATAAGGCAAATCAATTATATTGAAATACAATTAGAAAATATATAAACAATAAATTTGTATTGAAGAAATATAAGTCCTCTCTGATTAATGAAGTATTGATGAAAACGGAGAGAGCTTCTCTCTCCCCACTTGAGTTCTCTCCCTCTACCAGGAGCTTTAGTGGTTTCTGTATTCTTTTCTGTAAATAAATTCTGTCTTACAACTGGGGCGGGGGAGGGAATAATGTAATGAAGAATAATAAAATACATGTATTTAAAAAAATATTAAAAAAGAAAAAGAAAAAATGAACTATTGATGAATATAAAATGTCATTTTAAAATCTGTAATAACAGCAATATGAAAAATAATTTCTTTTTTTTTTTTTTATTAAACCATAGCTGCATACATTAGTGCAATCAAGGAGTATAATGTGCTGGTTTCATATACAATCTGAAATGTTTCCTCAAACTGTTTAGCAATTAGCATACCCTTCATGACGTTTTCTTAGTTATTGTATGAAGATATTTGTATTCTGCATTTAGTAAATTTCACCTGTACACTTCTAAGATGCACCATAGGTGTGGCCCCACCAATTACCTTCCCTCCACCCCAACCTTCCCCCACCACTCTCTTCCCATATTCGTGTGCTATAGTTGAGTTATAGCGTTCATATGAGACTTTTAAATTAGCTTCATAATAGGGCTGAGTACATTGGATACTTTTCTTCCATTCTTGAGATACTTTGCTAAGAAGAATATGTTCCACCTCCATCCATGTAAACATGAAAGAGGTAAAGACTCCATCTTTCTTTAAGGCTGCATAGTATTCCATGGTATACATGTATCACCATTTATTAATCTATTCATGGGTTGATGGGCACTCGGTCTTCTTCCATGACTTGGCAAGTATGAATTGGGCTGCAATAAACATTCTGGTACAGATGTCTTTGTTATAATGTGATTTTTGGTCTTCTAGGTATATACCTAGTAAAGGAATTATAGGGTCGAATGGCAGGTCTATTTTTAGATCTCTAAGTACTCTCCAAACATCTTTCCAAAAGGAAGGTATTAGTGTGCATTCCCACTAGCAGTGTAGAAGTGCTCCCTTTTGTCCACATCCATGCCAACATCTCTGGTTTTGGGATTTTGTCATGTGGGCTAATCTTACTGGAGTTAGGTGATATCTCAAAGTAGTTTTGATTTGCATTTCTCTGATGATTAAGGATGGTGAGAATTTTTTCATGTGTCTGTAGGCTGTGCACCTGTCTTCTTTAGAGAAGTTTCTCTTCAAGTGCTTTGCCCACCCTGAGATTGGATCACTTATTGTTTTCTTGATAATACATTTGAGTTCTCTGTGTATTCTGGTTATTAAAACTTTGTCAGAGGCATAACCTATAAATATTTTCTCCCATTCTGAGGGCTGTCTGCTTGCTATACTTATTATGTTCTTGGCTGTGAAGAAGCATTTTTTTTAATAATTTTATTGAATCATAATTATGTACATTGGTGCAATCACAGGGCACGATTCATATACATTCAGAAATATTTTGATCATACTGTTACAGATATCCTTCATGGCATTTCCTTGATCACTATATAAAGA
>CAUYON010096486.1:0-13644 GCA_963573935.1 Arctocebus calabarensis
GTGTGTGTGTGTGTGTGTGTGTGGGCCTGCACGCAGGTACTGGGGATGAGGGCTGGAAGAGGAGAGAAAGCAGGACTAGACTAGACGTATCTAAACAGACTCTGGGTTCAATGGGGAATCATTCAGAGATGTGGAGAAGCCTGTGTAAGGTCACACAACTTTTGGGGGGGTAAGCTTGAGGTCACGTGGCAATGGGTAGGGGTTCCTGTCTGTCTGTGTCTCCCCAACTTGCGTCGTCTGATTGAATGGACGGGTTCTGGCTGGACCTAGTGAACAGCATCACACAAGCCTGATGCTTCTTCTCCCAGGGCAGTTTTGGGCTGATAGTCCCTGGGAAGGACTGCCATTTTTAAGGGGCAAGGTGGGCACGACAGGAAGCCTAGGGATGAGACATCAGGCAAAATGCTGGCCTGCTGCATTCATAGGGGGATGCTTGATGTCTGGGACAACTCTTCTTCAAGGATAGTGGCTGTCCTGGACATCCACTGGATGTGTCCCAAAGAGCAGAAATTCTGCAGGTAGGGTGGGGTCCTCTGCGTCCAGGGAGACGATAGGGGTGTGGCAGTCTTTCACTGGCCACTTGAAGATTTCGCTGTTCGAGGCCCTTTGCGTTGGCATTGGAAGGATAGCCTGGATGGATGGGAATCTCATCTGGAGAGGCAGAGCCTTTCAGGGAAGTGGAGGGCAGAGGAGCCAGGGCGGGAGGAAAGACCGTAGCCCATGGTAGAGGGGAGTCATTTCTCTTTGGAGGTCTTGGCCCTACCCATGGGTCTCTATGTGTTTTCCTAAGCACATAGTGAGCGCTCAGTAAAATTTGTTTTTCAATCAGTTACGGCCACTTCTGCTTTGTGCTGAACTTTCTTTCCTCCCTCCGGAAATAGCAAGCTCTGTGGCCACTGCTCAGGGCTAGATGTGTCAGCGCCAGGGAACTGAGACCACCCTTTTGATGGCTGCACTTAGCTGTTGCCCCCGCTGAACCTCTGTGGGGAGGTTCTCTTTACGTGTGTTCTCTGCAGCTGGAGGCATAGCTGGGACCAGAGAAGGGCCTTAGACCAGATGTTCCAGGTGTTTATTTTATTGAGGGCTTGAGTTTCATTGTGAACTATCTCCTGGGAAAGCTTTTGACATCTGAGAAGTCTCCTTTCTCATAGTAACTTGTGCAAGGGTCACAAAGCCAAATGCCCGTGGTGGACCAGGTGGGAAGAGTAGAGGCTGGGACCAGGAGTCGCCTCCCAAGGGATAGCCAGTAAGTGGCTCCGACTGACCATATATGGTGGGGCCCGGTGCTGCCAGACTTGTAGTTTCAAGAAGGTTTGAAGATTCAGTGAAACCACTTAAATTTTAAATGCTGGCAATTAAAAACAAGACCCTTAGGACTCGGCTCCTGTAGCTTGGTGGTTAGGGCACCGGCCACAAGCACCGGGCCTGGTGGGTTCAAACCTGGCCTAGGTCTGCTGAACAATGACAACAATAACAACAACAACAACAACAACAAAAACAACAACAAAATAGCCAGGCATTGTGGCAGACGCCTGTAGTCCCAGCTACTGGGGAGGCTGAGGCAAGAGAATAGCTTAAGCTCAAGAGTTTAAGGTTGCTGTGAGCTATGATGCCACGGCACTCCACTGAGGGCAACATAGTGAGATTCTGTCTCAAAAAAAAAAAAAGAAAAAAGCCCTTAACTCCACAGGCCAAACAGAACCATGCTATGGACAGAATGTGGCACAGAGAGTTCCAGTTTGTGGTCTATTTGGGGTAAAGGTGCTGTCAATGTGGGAGAAGTGCTATCTCCTTAAGCTCTAGGGCTGGGGGCTCAGGTCCCAGAACCTTCCTGGGTCCACAGCTCTTAGGGAGATGGAGAGAGCTTTGGGACCCATGGGGTTTCCATAGACTCAGTAATGGGAACGGGGGTGCATCCTAGCCACAGGTGTCCCCAAAGGGGTTGTCCCAGAACATGTCTTTGGCTTGCTTTTGAGCTCCATGGAAGGGGGCTGTGACATACCACCTCTTCTGGGATGATCTGGGATCTACTGGTAGGTGCTGGCAACAGAGGCTGGCAAGACTTTACCAGATGCCCAAGGCTTTGGGGGCTGAGGGGTTCTGGTTGAAGTAGGGGATGAGGATGATATTGAACCTGCACATGACCTTGGACCCTGTGTTCTCTTGGACGCATTGGCCAGCCCTTGTCAGTGTACTTGGTGTTGGCTGTAGGGACATCACTGAGAAAGATAGATCATCATTAGTCTGTCCCCAGTTTGGGTCCAGCTGCATAACAGGGGCAAGTTGGGAGGCTCAACTTGGTGCAGGGAAGTTAGCACAAGTCTGAAGCTCTGGCAGGCATGGTGTGGCATCCAAAGAGGCCTGGGGGTCACGGAGAGATACACATGGGCTTTGTCCCAGGGTTTTATTTATTTGCTTTTCCTATTTATGAAGACACACCCCAGATCCCAATTGAGTAAATTTCCCGGCAGCTTTGGGACATTTTCTCCTGGCAAATGGGCCAGGTTTCTCTGCTCTCTCACAACATCTTCTATTTCTGTCCTCTAAATGCATTTACAAGTCTTCAGTCCCCAGCTGAGCAATCACAAGATGATCACTTACTCCAGCTAATTGCCAAGCCCTGGCTTGGCGGCTTTTTCTTGCCTTTCCATTTTTTTTTAAAAATTTTTTTAGGGTGAAGGCAGAGGAGGCTTCTGTTCTCCGCTCTGCACAGAATGAGAAGCAGGAAGTGATATCATTGTCCCCGTGCTGATGTCAGGTTGTCTGAGTTGTCCTGATTGGTTCAGCCACCTCCCACCCCACACTGCCATAGCATTAGGCAGTCCCGTTCTCCCCACACCAGAAAAGGAACCAGTGAAATTAAAGCCACATTGTCTGGCACAAAGAAGGCTGGAGATGAGGACTTGTGGGCCCTGCTTCAAGGTTGACGAGTGACTGACGATCTCCTTCTGACGTCTTCCATTTTCTCTATTTCTTTCTATTTTATCTTCTTAAATAGGAAAAGTAAATAAGTGGAAAACAAGATATGGATTAATACATAGGGAGGGAAATCTTTTTTGAGAGACTGGAGCATTCTCTGTCTTTATGTCCTTTCCCTGATCTTGAGGTTTTTGGACTAGGGCTTCTTTAGGATAAGGATTTCCCAAATTGATAATTGGAATTGCTATTTTCTAATCTTCAAGTGGGCATAATAATAGTGTCTATTCTAGGGATGGCATGTGGCAAGAAGTGAATGACAGGAGACACACACAGCACTCAGCCCAGTGCCCGGCAAGTAATCGCAGTTCAGAAATGACAGTTGCTAATAATGATAGTAATTATTGTTATTGGTGGTGATGGTGGTAAAAGAATCAAAGAGGAGGGGTTAGGTGCCCTTGCTGGCTATGCTGACCACGTCTTTATTCTGGAAAAATTGGATTTCTGTCTCACAGTGGAGTCTATCTCTTGGGCGACTGGAATACTCATCTCTGTTGTCTTTCTTCCTTGAATATTGATGAGTAAACCGTGCCCAATTCTCCATTCTCTCCATTTAGTGCCCCCGGTCTTGCTCTGGACTAGAGTGTAGGGTATATGTAGACCTCTCTATAGACACTGTTAGTTTCAGATGGGACCTAAGCAATTGCAATTAGTGACCTGACAACTTTCTTTATTTCCATCTAATTTGAGACCACGTTCACCAACACCGCCCTTGAAGTTGGATTGTTTGTGGAGTCCTCTGCGCCCCTCAATGCAGCTTGCTCCTGTCTTCCTTTACAGTTTTTTCCCTCTGGCATGGTTCACATACAGACTGAATCTTCACAGTCTGGGGTCCCCATAGGTAGAGGAATGTAGACACCTGTCCATGAGCTGTACTTAGGTGCCGGTGCTTCCTTTCATCTGTTGAGCATTTCATGATTTCCAAAGTGCTTTTTCATACATCATCTCACTAAATTCTCATAACCGTCCTGGGGGTAGTGGGGGGGGTGGTAGGCAGCCTTATTTTACATCATAGGAGACAGACCCAGAGAGGGTCTGACTTATAAGCAGCAGAAGTGGGACTGTGCCCAAATCCTCTGAATCTTTCCACTGTACCTTAACCGGCCAGAAGGGACAATGTTTTTCACAGAAGCAATGAAAAACTTACTAAGGTATTTAGGAAACTATACCCAAAAGGGCTGGTATTAAAAGGGAAGGGGGAAAGGCTAATATTGTTTAAGAAATTACTATGTGCCAAGGGCTGTGTGCCTGGTGCTTTTGCCAATATGAGCTCCCTTCCTCCTCCCAGTAACTGTGAGTTACTGTTCCTTTATTCCCATTTCACAGATGCAAACACTGATGCTCAGGGAAGTCATAGGCGAGTTCTTCTAAGGTCACACGGTAAGTTAGCGGGACAGTCAGGATTTGGACTTTGATCCCTTTGACTCTGAAGTCTGTGTGCTTTTCTGCATCCCAGGAGTGTTCTGTCTCTCTCACTTTCCCGGTGAGAACTCCTTATAGGAGGGGTGGGCGTCTTCAACGTTTTATTAGAGAGCCATTATTTCCCTGCGGGCAGTCAGCACTATCCATCCTCAAAGAGCTCTGTTGAGAAAGTTCTGTTTAGTTTCTCTTCTATTCAGGTCAAATCCTATAACGACAGTTCCATTACAACCTGAATATCTTTATTATGAAAGATTTGTTAGCATTAGCCTATGGCCCACTTATTTCCAAGAATATTTAATGTAAGATTCCAGCAAACCAAAAGAATTTCTTGAATCCCTTTGAGTTGATTATGGTGGGATCTCTCTTGTGCTCAGTTTCTTGCACTTTTCCAAAAAGCTTTGGAGGCCAGACCAAGCCATTCTTCTCTCTGCTGTCAGCAAATGTGCACTCAATCTTCAGTTGGGAGAGCCAACCCCTGGGGGTGGGTGGGAGGTTGGGAATGTCCTGATTTTGGGGCGAGGTCATGTTAACTGTGTTATATTGGCAAGGACAGAAAGTCTGCAATGCTGGGTGAGTGGGAACAGAGGAAGTGACCAGTGTCCCTGTCTTTTCAAGACTCTGACTATATAGGCAAGACATTTCTCCTGAGATTACTGGGTTGAAAGCATGGGGAGATTGATTCATTATGTATCGTAAATCACTCGATGTTCTTTCTCTTTGAAACACCCTCCAGATCTGGGTTCCAATGTACAGAGGTCATATGAGTAACATTTGCCTGTCTGACCTCTGCACTGAGACTTTTCTTTAAGTCTCAAAGGAACTGGTGACTGGCACACTTGGCCTCCTTGCTGCTTCCCCACAAGTATCCTTCCTCCTTCATTCTACCTGGAGGACTTAGCCACTGAGGACTTACAGCTGACAGTAAGAAGAATGGGCTTTGAAGATCAAAAGACCAGGGTTCAGAACCCAGATCTTCCACATCCTGGTATTGAGTTTGGGTAAGCGACTGAACTTCTGTGAGCTTTGAAGAGAATGTAAGAGTTTCTACTTCATAGGCTTGCTCTGAGCTTTAAGTAAGACAATGCCTGGGAAGTGGGTAAGACAAAGTGTGAAAAATTCTGTGTATTTTTTGCTGTTGTTAATGGCTTGCTCCCTGCTCGTTGGTCTCCAATTTTATAGAATCCTAGATCGATAAAGCTGGAAGGGGCCTTAGAATCAAACTCCTAAGTTAACATCCCTAGTCCTACTCCCATCCCTGACCTTTAAAATCCTAGATCAGACCACCTACCTGGTCGGTGAGTCTCACGTCGACCTTAGCTTGGCCAAGAGGGGTCTTGTGATTGCAAGCCATGTCCTCACTCTAAGCCTGCTCACTCTAAGTGCTTGCAATTGTCATATGCCTGGCACATGCTACCTCCCACCACGTCGTTCCTGCTACGACCTTGTGAGTCATTCCTTTCTCTTTCCTTTACCTGCCCTTCCCCACCCTTCTGCTATTCAGCTGATCAAAGCCACAAAAGGCTTTGTATCAACCCACTTTCCTTACCCTTCCATTCACACACCTACCATCTTAGTCCAGGCTGCCATCTTCTCTCCTGGCATTAGGGCAGGGGCCCCCTAACTTGGGTTTTCACGCCCCCACTTTTGTCTGCTACATTTCACTGTCAACACAGTTGCCCCAGTGCTGTTGTAATAACTAAATCCCATCGTGCCACTCAGCTGCTTAAAGTCCTCCAGTCAACTTCCTGGAGGACTTACCATTTAATTACCATGATGTTCCTACCTTGGACACGGTAGGATTCAGATGGATGTGGTTCTGTCTCTCTGTCTAATTTTCTTGCACCTCCACACTTACCCCTGTTCTCTCTGCTGCAGCCTTGTGAGCCTTTTTCACTCCTCATTCACTCCTCTGAATGTTGGTGCTTTTGTCTTTGTTCACCCTTCTGATCCAGACAATTCCCTTGCCCTTGGTCTCTGCATGGCTAGGTCCTCCCTGCTCACTCTGGGTTAGCTAGGCCTTCTCTGACTGCTTAAACTTAATGGCCTTTTTTCTCCTTACAAACCCATCATGTTTTGCTACATCATGTGGCTCATTCATTTCTTCCGCCCTTATTACTATTGACTGTCTGCAAACATCTCATTCAGCTATTTGTTTAACAGCTGATGCTCTGCCTCCACACGAGGATGTAAACTTCCATGGAACAGGGACTTGGCACAGTCTCCTGTATCCCCAGAACCTAGAGCAAAGCCTCTCACATGTCAAGTGAGTAGCTATTTGTTGAATGTACCACTGACTCTAGTCTGACTTGATCATATGACAACTCTAATGAAGATCCCCACGGGGAAGCGCTGGGCCGAGAACTCAGGCCCTGGCATTCTCAGGGTGGTATTCTTTTTATCATGGTATCCTGTCTACTCTTCTTGGGTCTGATCCAGCCAGAACTTCACAGACTTCTGTGTATGGCTGAGACCGTTGCACTCCTGTTTAAAAACAAGGCTATATAGGCAAATATTATATGCAAAACACTGATATTCTAAGAACATGTGATTATACATAGTAGAGAATAATATCATAACATCACCCTGCTTAAATGTGATGCAAAAATACAGGAGGAGGGCAAGGTCATTTTCCTCCCTTGAGCCTTCTCTTCCTACACTCTGCCTGCTGAGCACTTCCATCAAGCTGGGTGCTTGGGCGATTGCCTCTGACTAAACCCATCACAAAATGGGAGATTTTCATGAGTAGTGAAAAGTCTCCAACCACACTCTGGCTCTATCATATATATCTGTATATCTTAGGCAACTTACTCAGCTTATCTATGCCTTAGTTTCTTCATTTGGAAAGAAGGGATAATGTGGTTATTATTAGATTAAATGGGATACTGCATATGAAGCACTGAGAACAATGTCCAGCCCATAATAAGTGAGACACTGCTATCATTCTTTAGGTGACCATGTGACAGTCATCCTCTTGCTCATATTTATGAAGCTGCAGGGTACAGAGGATTTATCAGTGTCCAAGACATGGTTCCTGCCCACAAAGCTCACATTCTATTTAGGGAACGTGGGACCTTAACAAGGTCAAGACAGTGTGGCTTCTAGTTCTTATTTTGAATTTTTTGAGAATGGGATTAAAGCTATAAACTCTATCTTCATAAAAAGCTCCAGACACATATACATTTCTTACACATTTTGAGGAGTTTGCAGACTTTTCTTGGACTCTGGATTAAGATCTCTTTCTAAGGATGTCCTGGAGAGAGGCATGTGGTACCTGGGAGGTGTGGTGGTTTGGAAACAGCACTATTCCAGATGCGACAGGTGGCATTTATATTATGCCATATTCTGATGGGCATGACAGCATGCCTTCAGAATTTATAATCTTCACTATGCTTGAGATAAATTAGGGATGTACTGGGTATGGGGTTTCTTTTTGGGGTAATGAAAATTCTAAAGTGGATCATGGTGACAGTTGCACAATTCTCTGAATATACTAAAAAGCTCTGAACTGTTCACTCTATGCCTATTCCATGCACCTTCTTAGCAGGAGTTTCCAGGGCAGGGGACATTTTTGTCCCCAATGGAAACTGCTCCATTAGCCTGAGTCTTGCTGGAAGACAATGGGAACAAAGCCACTACTGACCTTCTGTGGACGTGTGGTGGGAGAGAGAAAGGAACTTTTATTGTGGTTAAAAATAAGAGAGGAACGAAGAAGACAAGCTAGGAATAGTGGCTGTAACCAGTGCATTGAGTTGATGGGCTACTGGGGGTCTGTGGAACTATCTTCCACCTTTCTCTTCTACTCAAGGAAGGATCTGAGAACACAAGTGACAGGGGTAGCTTAGAGCCTCACATAGAGAAGTAAAGGGTAAGTACACGGTGGTTCTTTATTAGTGTTTGTGGGGTGCTGGTAACATAGCTCACCCCTTTGAATGGTGCATGCATGGTTAGTTGACATTCTCCAGGGTGCCCCAGCACCAGGCAGTGGAGAGGGCACCGGCAGACTCTGCATGGAGCTACTACTGACGGATGGGAGTGACTGGGCAGCCTTGTGGAGCAGGTGACATTTGGGTTGGACTTTGGAGAAGGGGTGGGTGTGGCTTGGTGGATGGTCTGCTTGGCACAGGGTTGCCACTCTCCATGAGCTGTGTAAAACCATTTCCCGCCTTGGACTTCTTCCTCCAGCTGTTTAGACACATGGTCATGGTCCCAGCCCATCCAGTCTGGCCAGAAGGTAAACTGAAAAAATTGCCAAGGAAAATGGAGTCAGTCGTTGATGGAGTAGGGTGTACATGGATCCAGTGCATCAGGATACATGCTGTGGTGTGTCTAGGTGGTGGCCAAGGAGACAATGCTGGACTCTGGTCTTCTACGAGTGTGGGGAGTGGCTCGTGTGGGTGGCTGTCAGCTGTGGGAGGTGCTGTCTGGCTGCAACAGTGCTGGGTGACCGCACCTTGTACATACATGGCTTTGGCTCTTTGTCTGCATTGTGCTGTGACCTTGGATACGCTACTTAACCTGTTTAATTTGTTTCCACATCTTTAAAATCAGGCAGTGGTATAAATGGCCCAATCCTGACCTTCCTTTTTAGGAAATTCTTCTTGGAAGAAAGGTTGCAGCTGGAAGTCAGCTGGGGCCACTGAGGGATAGGGCCAAAGGAGAGCTGTCGTCAATTTATTTTGGCTTTACCCACACCATGTCACTCCCCACGCCACCTTCCTGTGGGGGCAGGCATTCTAATACAGTGAATTCTAGGGACATAACATAAATGACACACTTACTATATGCCTGGCATTCATCTATGCACTTTTAAAATATGTTACTTTATGCTTATAATAGCAAGTGAACACAGTTGTCCCCCTTTTATAGATGAAAAATTTGAGGCGCAGAGAGGCTAAAGGACTTGCCTAAGTTACACAGAGCCAGGAGCCAAGCGCAGGGTGCCTCCTCGGAGCCCACAGCCTGTCCTTTGGTCGCTCCACGCCACATCTGCTGGCTGTGGCAACTCAGGCCAGCCTGGGCTGTTGTCGGTTCTCAGGAAACTAGTGGGGAGGGGGGAAGGCACTAATCTTCAGAGCAGCCCTCCTAAGAGTGGGGGACTCTGCAGGGGAGGATCATGGGAGACCACTAAGGGGGTGCCTGAAACCAAGTCCTGCTTTGCATCTGGTTGCTAGCAGGGTCTAGGCTAGGGGGCAGTGGCCCTTAGCCTCCTGGCTGGCACTCAGGAGGGCCACTGGCAGATGATCACACAGAGCGGGTGTTCAGCAAAGAGAAGGGGGCCTAGTCCAAAGATCCAGCAGGCACAGCAGCAGCTGAGCTCCAGCCCCTCCCGGCTGCCTTCTGTACCCCAGCCCTGCTGTCTTTGGACCCCGTCTTAGGAAGGATCATGACTGTAGGTGGCACACCTCATTACCAGACCTGGGCATGGGAGGTGGGAAACGAGGGGATGCAAACCAGATTAGAGAAACTCGAAGGCTCTGCTCTGATGTCCCAGGATGTTGTCCCTATGCGTGTGCCTTCAACATCTAACACCTCCTAGTCCAGCCAAGCCCTGTTATTTCTGTAGATGTGCCCAGGTTTCTACATTCTGCCCTTATCCCAGCCCCTGTGGCATCTGATGGCACACTGATGACACCACACAGAGACTTTTTAATCCTGTTTTAAATGGATCCTTTGTGCTCTTATAGAACCCAAACTGTGTCATGTACTGCGGAATCCACCAAGCTCTGGACTTTTAGCTGGAATTTCTTAGCTTCCACTCCTTTATCTGCTACTTCTAAAGAAAGCAAATTCACAGTCTGCTTGTAGAGCTTGTCTCTTGGGGGACTGCCTCTCCAGGGGCCCCATGAAGGAATTACTCCATGTTCCCTAGCGAGGCAGGTGGCAAACTTCCTAAATCAAATTTGCTTTTTCTTACCCACTTGAGTTTCTCCTCCCTAGTCCCTGTGGTTCTGAGATGACTCGTGTCCTCCCTGATCATTTCTTTCTGTTTGCTTTGTTTTGTGGACGATGTTCTGATCCATCTGGGGCAGAGCCAATGTGACCCTGACAATGTGACCACCTGTCACACTCGCTGGGCCACTGCGTGTATGTGAGATTTATCTTATTAGGTTAAAGACCCTAAATTCTCCTTGGAGACTGTGTTCTTTCTGCTTTCAGGTATCTCAGTTCTTTAGAATCCCCTGGACTGAACTTTTAAGAGTTTTCTTATAACCTTGTCAGCGTTTGCCTTTAAAAACTCAAGTCTAACGCTGAGTAAACATTCTGGCCTCTGGGCCGAGCGTCCCCTAGCCTTGGGGGATTAGACGATGTGCTCATATTTTCCGTCTTTGATTACTCTCAATAGATTTTCTTTTCTTTCTCCCCTCGCTTCCCTAAGGCTTCATTACTTCATTTGTTCACATCTCTTTTTTTTCCATTTTTCATGTTAAGGACAGATTTAGAAAATAAGTTTAGTCTCTTGGCTATTTTGGAGTCATCATTAATTTCTGTTCCTCTCCATTCCTTAACAGGCTAGCGGTCTTGCATTTCTCTCTCTCCTTTCTTCTTGATGGATCTTTGAAAGTTTCTTTTATTCCTGGGTTAATCCCTTTGTCTCTTGCCTTGGTCCTGAGGCCCTGTCCTCTTTCCAGGTGGTCTTCTAGGACATCTAACTCTTGTGATTGTCCTGGGTTTAGGGGCCTTGGGTCTCCTAGAGCGGGTAAGTTGTGTGCTCCTCCTGAACAACTTCATCTCTGGCTGCAGGTGCACCTTGAAACCCATCTGAGGAGTCCAGGTGAGACCTGAAATGCAAGTGTGGAAAGGTGTGACTCTGCCAGTGATGCGCACATTCCACTGGGGCAAAGGTTGGGTCTTCCTACATCAGGTTTCCTTAATGTTAAATGTGAGTTTGAAGAATGAATGACTGACTGAAGAAGGGGGGTGAGGGAATGAACAACTGGAAACAGTGTGTGCTTTGGAGGTGGGCAGACTAGCTGTGAACCTAATTTCACTTTGCCAATTCTTTTACTTTGTATTTCACAGAGGAATTGAGTCTCTGTGTCCTTCCCAGTACACAGGGCAGTAATCCCCATCTCCCTGGGCTCTGTGTGTGTGTGTGGCCTTACAAGGGTGAACATAAAGCACCCACCTCAGTGCCTGCACCGACTAGGTGCTCAGGGAATGGCGTGTCCTGCATTCTGAAAGCTATTTTGTAAGTTTAGTTCTTGTTAAAGGCATTTTAAAGCCCCAGGGCTAAGCTCCTGGATTTGAGACTTCTCTGGGATTCTGACCTAGTACATGGGGAGACCAGATGCTCAAGGGGCAGGGTGTTAGAGAGCTGGGTGAGGGAGCTGGCTGGGGCGCTGTGGAAGCCTTCAGGTCTTTGGAGGCAAGCTGAGCATATGTGTACCCTGGCCGGCTCCTAGGAGGTGTTGGTGGGTTGCTATTACCAGGAAGGGAACTCTGTGAGTGTATTGTCATCGTCCTTAATGGGGGGACTAACACAAAATAAGGGGTTCAGTGACCTGGAGCCAGGCCTGAACCTGGAAGAAAGAGAGTGGGGAGATAAGAGAGCCAGGTTTGGATTGTGGCTTGCTGGTTCCAAAGCGCCCAGAGCTGCCCACTTCAGCCCGTCCGCTCCTCTTCTCAGATAGACGTTTCCTGCGTGGTTCCGGCCATCTCTCCACCCCAGAGTTACATCTGCATTTCTTTAACTTGGTGAAGTCTTTGGCTTTTTCCGTGATTGTGGAGCCTCCACCCAGGATAACTCCCTTCCTGTCCACATCTGGTGAGGGCTAGTTTGTGCAGGCAGAGGGGTCAAATTCTCCAGAGGGCCTACAGGGTAAGGCACATTTCTGGGGCCATCTGCCTCTCTCTCTGAGCTGGTGGACTTGAATGGATGGGGCTGTATCTATCTTGCTTGAGCGGAGGCCTTTGCTGACCTTTGGAGTTCCCAGCGTCATCTCAGCTCGTGTGACTTTGCAGAGTGATGAGGGCCCAGGAGTCCTCAGGACCTGTGTTGGGCCCAAGACCTGAGGCTGTGGCAGTCTGGTCCTTCTTCTGCCCCTCACACCCTGGCGATGGTCAGCATGTTGTTACGTGGAGGTAGAGACAGTGTAAACCTGGTATCACAGGTGGTGTGCAGGTGACCACTTGCTGTCTACACCGGCTTCCTCGTCTATAAAAGGGGCCCAATCCTGTTGCCTACACTTCCCCACAGGGTCATCGTGACTATAGGGTGAATAATGCTGAGGAAAGACCTTGGCAGACACAGAAGCTGAGCGCCTGACTGGACGTTCAGGGGATGTTGTGTCCAGTGATCAATTCTCTGGGGGACAATGTTGGGTTCTCCTTGCCCACTTCTTAGGGGTGCAGCCATGAGATGTGGTCAGGGAATCTCACCAAAGCACTGGGCACAGGGAAAACTTCACCAATGTGCTTTGTCCCCTTGGGTTTGGTTGAAAATGGAGAGTAAGAAAATGCAACTCTGGGCGGTGCCTATGGCTCAAAGGAGTAGGGCGCTGGCCCCATATACTGGAAGTGGCGGGTTCAAACCTGGCCCCGGGCAAAAACTGCAAAAAAACCCCCCAAAAAAAACAAAAAGGAAAGAAAATGTAACTCTGTGTCAATTTGAAGATTTGAAGACCGAGTTAAAAGATGTTATAATGTGATTTTTGGCCTTCTGGATATATACCAAGTAGAGGAATTATAGGATCGAATGGCAGGTCTATTTTTAGATCTCTAAGTATTCTCCAAACATCTTTCTAAAAGGAGTGTGTTAGTTTGCATTCTCACCAGCAATGTAGAAGTGTTCCCTTTTCTCCACATCCATACCCCAAGTGCCCATTGACCCACGAATGGATTAATAAATTGTGGTACATGGGCGGCTCCTGTGGCTCAGTGAGTAGGGTGCCGGCCCCATATACTGAAGGTGGCGGGTTCAAGCCCGGCCTCGGCCGAACTTCAAAACAAAAAAAATAGCCGGGACCTGTGGCGGGCGCGTGTTGTCCCAGCTACTAGGGAGGCTGAGGCAAGAGAATAACTTAAGCCCATGTGGTGGTGGTTGCTGTGAGCAGTGTGTCGCCATGGCAATCTACCCAGGGGTATAAAGTGTGAATCTTTTTATAAAAAAAAAAAAAAAAAAAAAAAAAAAGACAAATATAATTTTAAAAGGAACAAAGGATCTGAATAGATGTTTCTTCAAAGAAGACATACAAATGGCCAATAAGCAAATAAAAAAATGCCCAACAGCATTAGTCATTAGGGAAA
>CAUYON010096487.1:0-12545 GCA_963573935.1 Arctocebus calabarensis
CGGGCGCCTGTAGTCCCAGCTACTTGGGAGGCAGAGGCAAGAGACTTGCTTGAGCCCAGGAATTGGAGGTTGCTATGAGCTGTGATGCCACAGCACTCTATCCAGGGTGACAGCTTGAGGCTCTGTCTCAAAAAAAAAAAAAAAATTTGTTTGCAGCTGCCCCGTGTCCCAGCAGCCCTAGGAGTTCCCCAGAAGAGGGCATCAGCAATGATTGGCTTAGCCAGGTTAATGGGTTCCAGCCAAGCCGAGTGCAACAGACTTGGTGGGAACAGTGTGTTGGGCTGGACACTAGGGTTCTAGTCCTACACCCTGGGTTTCTCTCCCCCATATTTGCTGCTTTGCAGTGTCACTCTGTTCACAGCAGATGGCGCCTTTGTTCCAGCTAACTTTTCTTCTCTCCTAGGAGGCTAATCCTGTCCTGGCTTCCAGATCCACCTGGGACTTGGCAGTCCTGCTCAGCCATGGCGTTTCTGCAAAGACCCTCGCTTGCCCTGCTCTTTCCTAGTATCCCTGCAATAAAGTCAAGCTACTTTTGTTGTTTGTTGATGATGTTATCTTGTGTGGTCTTGATGTCACCTGCTTAGACTCCCCATTTTGAAAAAGTTTTGTCCGTCAAGTAAATTGCTTGTAAGTTATCTCAAATGTTAAGAAAGATGGGCGGTGCCTGTGGCTTAAAGGGTAGGGTGCCTGCTCTATATACTGAGGGTGGCGGATTCGAACCCAGCTCTGGTCAAACTGCAACAAAAAAATAGCCAGGCATTCTGGCGGACACCTATAGTCCCAGCTACTCAGGAGGCTGAGGCAAGAGAATTCCCTGAGCCCAGGTGTTGGAGGTCGCTGTGAGCTGTGATGCCACAACACTCTAACCAGGGCAAAAAAGTGAGACTCTGTCTCTAAAAAAAAAAAAAAAAATTGTCAAGACAATTGGAATAGTGAAAAGAGTCTGTGGAGTCAGACTGCCTGGGACAGAGTGCAGGCTCCCCAATCTCTAGCTGGCCTGCTTGACCTCTCAGTGTCTACAGGCATAAACTGCGATAATAGCATCTGCTGCAAATGGTGGTAGGGATTAAATGCATATAAACCAGTTA
The DNA here is from genome assembly GCA_963573935.1 of Arctocebus calabarensis. Classification (NCBI taxonomy): domain Eukaryota; kingdom Metazoa; phylum Chordata; class Mammalia; order Primates; family Lorisidae; genus Arctocebus; species Arctocebus calabarensis. The sequence goes on from CAUYON010096487.1 coordinate 1,089, forward strand.
AAGGAATGCTCACCAGTGAGAAATCACTAAAAATGTTTTCTACTTACTTATTTTTGTATATTTCATGAGTCAAAGATCTGTAGAAATGGCAATTAGAGTTCTATTTAGGCTAAGAATTAGTACCTCACAGCGTTGATTAAATTACATCAAAACAAAGGGAATGTTTTCATTCATGTAGCTTAAAAATTTTTTAAAGTTTTCTTCAAAGAAGTTCTCAAACTAAAATATGCTTAAAAATTATTAAGGATCTCAAACAGCATTTGAGATCTAACTAACCCATATAGTTATGTGGGTTATGCTGTATTAGAAATTAAAATAGGAATAGAAAAAAGAATTTTATTTTATTTTATTTTATTTTTGTAGAGACAGAGTCTCACTTTATCGCCCTTGGCAGAGTGCCGTGGCGTCACACAGCTCACAGCAACCTCCAACTGGGCTTAGGTGATTCTCCTGCCTCAGCCTCCTGAGTAGCTGGGACCATAGGTGCCCACCACAACGCCCGGCTATTTTTCTGTTTTGCAGTTCGGCCAAGGCTGGGTTTGAACCTGCCACCTTCAGTATGTGGGGCTGGTGCCCTACTCAATGAGCCACAGGCGCTGCCCGAAAAAGAATTTTAATAGAAATTAAAATGAGATTTTTTAAAACACAGGAATACTGAATACCCAAGTACATATTCCATTTGTCATTTGGACTAAGTGAGGTCATTGCATGTCACTTAGACTCTGGAAAACGTCACCAGACAGTTTCTAGGAGGAAGAGGAACCTTCTAAAAGGTCTTGGAGGCATGTTGAAAACCACTACTTTAACCATTTATTGGGCCCTCACAGGGGACCCAACACTGCTGGACCCTGGGATAAAACCTGGCTCTACGCTTGGCCAGCCATAGGTTTGAACCAGTCACTAATCTCTCCTAGAGGCAGTACCCTCATCTGCACAGTGCATAATAGCTGCACATCAAGGAACTGAGTAGGCAGAAGGAAGTCTATTTCAACTCTAAACTGGTGTGCTAGTATAGTTTTGGTCCTGTTTTTTGATTTATTTTTTTGCAGTTTTTGACCAGGGTCGTGTTTGAACCCACCACCTCCAGTAAATGGGGCTGGTGCCTTACTTCTTTGAGCCATAGGCGCTGCCCTAGTTTTGGTCCTATTATGAAAGATCTAAATAAGTCTCAGGGACATTTCTGCCTTTATGGTCCCTTGGGGGCACAGGGACTTTCCCAACCCTCAAGGTATGTGGGCTTCTTAGCCACCAGATGGCACTGTCCTTTGGACTTGTCCATCCCCAGAGAAGTTAACAGTTTCTGTGGGCTCTGGCAGGACAAATCAGAGGATTTTTTCCATTTTTATTTTCTCCAGGACACCTGGTTCAGGCTGGCTGACCCAGGAAACACTGGTGCCTCTTAGAGCAAGTGGTCTTTAGAGGAGTTCATTTCTTCTGACTGTTCTCTGTTGGTTCTGTTCTTCGAGGCCCCAGGGGAGGTGGGGAAGCTCCCATGCCTATAGCGGCCCAGCAGGCTGTCCGGGAGCTAATGAGATCACACACCAGAGCTCAGACTTCTGCAGGGGTGGGGGTGAGCAGCAGATGTGTCTCCAGCGCCTGGTCCCTGCCTGCCTGCCCAGCCTCTCTTCTCACTGCAGCCAGCCTGCCCACAAGGTGTCCTGCTGTTGTTCATGTTGCTAACTATGTGAATCACATCTGCTGCCAGCCCTCTTTCCATGTCCAAAATCCTTTTCTTCTCTTACATACCACAACCTCCATGAAACCTCTCCACAGCTGGAAGTAATATATTTCTTCTCTTTGACCCCAAAAGCATTTGTCTTGCAAGCTTCGATGTTGTGCCAAAGCTTTTTGTCCACGTACCTCCCTTCCTCCAGGATCAGGCCAAGCATCTATTCCCTCTGCACACAGAACAAACTCCTAGGAAACAGTTGGTAGATGAGTAGTGGCTACCATTGTGGGGGTGCTTATTACGGGGCATGCCCTGCATTTGTCTCATTCCATCCTTAGTCTCTGTAAGGTATGAACGAGGACAGACCTTCACCCATGGTAGGTGCTCATAGATATTGGTTGAGTTAATCTTACAGCGGAATAGATTGTCTTGTCACTCTGCTTTAATCCTTTCAGCAGGTTTATATTTTTGTCAAGGATCCCCAGTTTCCAGTACAGCAGCCTGAAGCCAGCCCTGGGGTGTTCCCAGTAGCTGTCCATTGTTTCAGTCCTTGATGGGGCAAAGCTTCCACCAACTTTGTCTTTCTTGCCTATCAGGCCATAATGGCCAGAGCCATGGTTTGGTCTGTACTAACCTCACAACTAGAGAGAAGCCACTTGTGACATTTTTCGAGACAGGTCTTGCTCTGTCCCCAGGCAAGAGTGCAGTGATATCACCAGAGCTCACTGCAACCTCGAACTCCCAAGCTCAAGCAATCATCCCACCTCAGCCATCTGAGGAGGTGAGACTATAGGTGTGTGCCACCACGCCTGGCTAATTTTTCTGTTATGGATACAGTCTTGTTATGTTGACTAGGTTGATCTTAAATTCTTGCCTCAAGCGAGCCTCCTGCCTGGACCTCCCAAAGCGCCAGGATTATAAGTGTGAGCCACTATGCCCAGCCAATTTGATGGTGTGTGTGTTCCTACCCAATTTTGAACTGGGGACCTTTCACATCTGAGGAGAATGTGATAACCTGTTTTGAGTTTTAGTTTTTAACAGGTTTTTTGAGGTAGAATTGTATTCAATAAACTACATACTTATACTTAAAATATATAATTTTTAATATCTCTCTCTCTCTCTCTCACACACACACACACTTGTGAAACCATCACCACAATCAAGATAGTGACCATATTAATCATCTGTAAAGTTTCCTCACATCCCTTGGTAATGTCTCCCCTCCTCTCCCCATCCCCAAGTAACCACTGATCTGCTTTTGTTTGCTATTAATTTATTTGCACTTTCTAGAGTTTTATATAATTGTAATCACAGTGTGTACTCATTTTCATCTGGATTTTTTTTTCATCTGGATTTTTTATTTCCACATAATTCTTTTGATATTTATGTTGTAGGTATCAATAGTTCATTTATTTTTTTTATTGAGTAGTAAGTATTCCATCATCTAGATATACTGCAAGTTGTGATTTGGTCCTCTGGTGATGGACATTTGAGTTGTTCCCTGTTTTTTAAACTGCTCTGGTGTTAGTGAGGTTCCCCAGGGGCCACACAGGGCACCAGAAGAGTCTCAGTGGGCTGGACTCTTTCCTCCAAATCAAAGCAGCTCAGTTCATCATTTTATCTACTGGGCTTCCTCCTGCAGCCCACCAGGATTAAGCCACAGTTTGGACTTCAGCAGATCTGGATTAAACCCTCCCCCACCCCCAACTCAATAACTGTGTTCACTTGGAAAAATTACTGATTCTTTTCTGCAACTGTTTCCTCATCTGGAAAGTGGGGATTATAATATTGCAGTACCTTCCATGAGTATTGTATATAATAAGATCATCATGTACCTAATTCTTCATAATGGCACTCCATAAATACAGAACCATGGCTTGTTCTGTACTAACCTCACAACTGGAGAGAGGCCACTTGTGACATTTTTTGAGACAGGGTCTTGCTCTGTCTCCAAGCAAGAGTGCAGTTTGACCCCAAAGTTTCACAATTATGTCACTTGAAGTTTCAAGAACTTCAGATCTAGATCCTTTCAACCCTGGCAGACTATGAAAAGTAAAAATGAAACTTCAAGGATTGTGCTGTGTGGGAGATGGACAGTTGTTCAGGTCACCACCCTCTCTCCATGGCATTCTCCTTTAATTAGTGAGAGCCTCTTAAAAAGCCCAAGTCTGTAATTTCTTAGGAGTGTCCGTCAGAGCTGCTTTTAGATTCCTCTGTCTTTAGGGTTTGTGGCCATTTAGTTTAAGTGGACAAGTCTTCTAATCTGCTTCCCAAGGGAAGGAAAGTCTCTTTGTCCCTAGGGACAAATCTCATGACTACAGACTAGAGCCTTGAAATGAAATATCAAAGCCTTGGGAAATAAGGGTGCCATTTCCCACTGGTCTGTTTCTAATAGGTTGCTTAGGATCGTAATCCTTTGAGAGTAATAGACCCCCAGACGCCCAGAAGCAGGCTATATCTTGGATAAGAGCACAGGCTTTGCAGACAGCGTACCAGCTGTGTGAACTTGGGCAAGTTACTCCACTGTTGAGGATTTCACTTTTCTCATCTGTGCAGTGAGAATAACGATACCTTCTTAGAGCAAAGTGAGGTGATGCGTGCACATAGAGTGAGCTCTGTTTGGCTCTTCTAATCATCATGGTAGGATCTCAGGGATGGAGGAGACCTGGCTGCTGACCTAGACACCTCAGCTTCTTGCTCTGGACAGCTCTGCCAGGGGAAGTTCTGAAGTTGAACGCACCCTTAACTCCTTGGCAGTTCTTGAGATGGGTCTGTCCTAACTAGTGGAAATCTAGCTCTTCCCAGGTGGCTTCCCATCCTTATCCTCCCTCCTTATTCTACCCCACAAGGAATATCCTGAATTCCCTCCAAGAGCCACTCTTCAGGGCAGAGTTGTGAATTACCAGGACCACCTGGTCACTAGCCCTGAATTGATGGGTTTTTGATAGTGGAAGGTGAGAAAACCTGGAAAAGGCCAGGCAGTCATGGGCTCTCACTGGAGAGAGCTGGACTGAGCTGAGAGCCTGAGGTCATCACACACAGGGAGTCTAGCAGGCTGCTCTGTTGATTTGTTCTCTGGGGACATGTCTCTGGATGGCACCCACCTTATGGGCAAGGTGCTCCCCATGGCAAGTGCTCACTCAATGCGACTTCTCTATTTTACACTTTTGAGAATGTGTCCCTGAAGCTTGCTATAAAAGGACAGGGCCTGCCCCAATGTCAGGCCTGGGCCCTATGTTTTCCTTAGTCACTGTTCCTTTCAAGGTCCAATTTGGTACCAGTTGTGGGTACACAACTCCTTCTTTGCCTAAACATTAGCTGTGGTTCTCTCTATGCTCCTGGTAATTAGAGAGGCCAGAAAAGCCATTGAAATGGCAAGGAGGGCTGGAGGGGGAAGGGCACTGCCAGGACTGGAAGTGCAGCCTGGAGCCTCTCAAAGCTCAAACTCCCCCTCCAGGCTAAGTGACCCTCTGGCCACCACCTCGGGCCTCTGCCTCTCCCTCAGACCAAACCCTCAGAGGTGTCAGGGGCCTTGGGAATTCTAGAGAGTTCGACTGCATGGGGCTTAGAAATAAGGAGTGCAACTCCCTTATTTGTTGTTATTATTAATGGAAATATCTAACTATAACAATAGAAGATAATTATACAAAATTAAAATAAATCTCATTTATGTGACAGCCTCTCTCCTCATAATCTCCATATGACAAGGAAAACTCTCTGGAGTATGTCTTTTTGGGGTTTACATAATGCATACAGTATAAGTAAGCATAAATGGTGACAAGTGGTACTATTTCAAACCTCAGACTCTGGAGCTTGTGTGGGTTCAAATCCTAGCTTCGTATATTTATAAGTTATTTAAAATATTTAGGCTACTGTTTCCCCATTAGTAAACTGAGGATCATAGCATTTACTCATAGGGTGTTCTGAGAATTAAATCATTTAGCAGAGTCTAGCATATAGTAAGCACGTAATCAGGGTTAACCTACCATTTCATTAGTATTTTTTTTTTTTTTAGAGACAGAGTCTCACTTTGTCACCCATGGTAGAGTGCTGTAATATCACAGCTCACAGCAACCTCTCAGTTCTTGGGCTTAGGCAATTCTCTTGCCTCAGCCTCCAAATAGCTGGGACTACAGGTGCCCACCACAACACCCAGCTATTCTTTTGTTGCAATTTGTCTGGGTTTGAACTTGCCACCCTCAGTATCTGGGGCTAGAACCCTACTCACTGAGCTTCAGGCACCGCCCAGTATTGATGTTTTATAACCTGTTTCATTCACTGACTAAATAGCTCATGAACAAATTTTTACATCAAATTTCATTTCCATTTCAGAGCAACATTTATCCCCCCCCTTTTTTTTTGGCCAGGGCTGGGTTTGAACCCACCACCTCTGGCATGTGGGGCTGACACCCTACTCTGTTGAGCCACAGGTGCCGCCCATTTATCCCTTTTTTAAAAAAATTAACTTTCAATTTTGGAATAATTTTAGATGTACAGTCAATTGCAAGGGTAGTACAGAGAGTTTACTCAGCTTCCTGTAATACTAATATCTTACAAAACTGTGACATATTTGTCAAAACTGAGATCTAACTGGTACCTGGTACCAAAGCTCCTTGGTGCATTGTTGTCAAAAGAACTCCGAATGCTATGTAGAGTTCACCAGTTTTCCCATGAATGTCCTATTTCTGTTCGAAAATCCAATCCAGTGTACCAGATTACACTGAGTCATCAGGTCTTCTTAATTTCCTCTGATCTTTGACATTTTGTCCATCATTCTTTGTTTTTCATGACTTTGATAGTTTTCAAGAATACTGAGCATGTATTTTTCTACACTGTCCCTCTAATTGGATTTGATCTCACTATTCAACTGCTGTCAGGGGAAGAACACAACGGATCAAGTGTCCATATCACGTCAACTCAGGGTGCGATACCAACATGGCCTATCACTGTTATCATTAGCTTTGATCTTATTGTTAAGCTAGTGTTTACTGGGTTCCTCCATATAAAGTTACCATTTTCTCCTTTCATACTGTATCCTTAGGAAGCAAGTCACTAAGAAGGACAGCCAAGGGTGCTTGGGGAAATAAAGTTCACTTCCCAGGAGGGGAGGAATCTACATCTGTTATTTGAAATATATTTTTTGGAATTCTTCTAAGAGGGTTTGTCCCTTCTTGCTTGTTTATATGGCTGGGGAATACTTAAGAGCTGACAAGCATACTGATTTTAATGTCTGAGAACATGCCTTAATTTGTTCAGCTAATCTCCCACAGAGTGGCTCATACAGTTCACTGGTACTCTGCATCAATTTCAATCTCTTTCCTGTGTGCTTTCCCATATGCAAGGCGGGAAAGCCAAACCCTACATTCACCTGATTTCCTTGTAGCTAAGGGTCTCACCAAAAATTAGGTTTCATCAATTAGATTTGCTTCTGCTAGGTGGAAGGTAAAAATCAGAAAGAGCCACTGTTCTGCAGATTATGGCTGTTCCAGCCCAGCCTGGAGACTTTAGGTTACTTGGCAGTAGTGTCCCTGTGTCTAGTCACTAGCTTTGTGGATGTAGAGAGGCAGCTGTGGCTGTGGCTTCTCAATCCCTTGGATCACAACTATGGCAGAGTGCGCTCAGACTTCGTGGTCCGGTTGCCACCCCCTGCTTTCCTGCTTTTCTTTTTTAAATTTAATTTAATTTTTTTTTTATTGAATCATAGCTGTGTACATTAGTTCAATCATGGAGTACAGTGTGCGGGCTTCATATACAATCTGAGATATTTTCATCTGCCTGTTCAACATAACATTCATGAGATTTTCTCATTTACTGTGTGAAAACATTTGTGTTCTGCACTTAGTAGTTTTCTCCTGACCCTTCAAAGATGCACCTCAAAAATAAATTGTGGTACTTATATACCATGGAATATTATGCAGCCTTAAAGAAAGATGGTGACTTTACCTCTTTCCTATTTATATGGATGGAGCTGGAACACATTTTCCTGCTTTTCTGATGGCAGCAATGTGGCTGCTCCCCTGGTGGCCAGTTCACCTACATTGCTCTCAAAGTCATTTCTGGAAGCCCAGCCAGCCTCAGTCCCTTCCCACAGCCCTTCCAACCCTTCTGTAAGCACCCGATGAAGTCCCTTTCTGAGCTCAGGTGATGCCCATTCCCCACAACTGAACTCAGATGAACAGAATTATTAAGGTTGTTTCCACAATTTATTAAAACATGTTTGCAGGTATCAAGTCTCCCAGTATTTCATTGTGAGTGGGCAAAGCTCTTTCATTGTGAGCCAGTAAAGTGAAACAGCAGGAAGGTGAACTTGACTGAGTTTGTGTAGAGCAGTGAGGACAGCTGGGGAGCTCGTTCCATTGGTACATGCTGCTTCATCATGGTCACTAAATACTGCAGGCCTGCAGTTTATCAAATGGAGAGGACCAGCTCACATTCATCCAAGTAACTTGTGACAGTCTGCCAATTGCCTGTTCAAAAGTCTTTCATTCCTTTCTCTTCAGTAATGTAACTAAATGTATAGGTGGGCACATTACAACCTAAAATAAAGATGACGTTTCCCACGTTGCTTTTCCCCTGACTATGACATGTGACTATGTTCTGACTAATGAGATGCAAGAGAATTCCAGAGAGTCTCTTTAAAATGAGCTGATACAATTAGAAATCCCTCTTCCTCCTAATAAGGGTGCAGGGGTTCAGCTCCAGCACCATGTGGTTCATGATGTGACCTAGAAGGGAGAAGAGGCCATGGGCTGCAAATGGTACCTGGGTCTCTGAAGATGATGGATTCTAAATATAAGACCTAGGCCGTCTATTTCCAGACTTTGTTTCTGTATGAAAATTAAATAACCTTTGTTTTTGTTACAGTTACTGTTAACATTGGGCTTACTGGGATTTACACAGTGGCACCTAACCCTAACTGATCAAAAAAGCCTTGGTTTCCCTTACCTTCATCTGCCCATAACACCAAAGATATCACAGGCCTAAAGTCAGGTCCTGGCATCTACAGTAGCTGCTCTCACAATGTCCTGTGAGTGTATGTGTGCCTGTATGTATATGTGTGTGTGTGTGTGTGTGTGTGATTTTGAGCCACTTTAACCCTTTACGTATCAGTTTCCCATCTGTAAAAGGAAGGGGTTGGATTAGATCAAGAGTTGGAAAACTATAGCCTGTGTGCCAAATCCAACCACTATCTGTCTTTGCAAATAAAGTTTTTGAAACACAGCCCTATTCATTTATCTGTGGCTGCTTCTACACTGTAATGGTAGAGTTGGGCAGTTGCAACAAAAACATACAGTCCACAAAGCCTGGAATGTTTACTATCTTGCCTTTTTTTTTTTTTGAGACAGAGCCTCAAGCTGTCACCTGGATAGAGTGCTGTGGCATCACAGCTCACAGCAACCTCCAATTACTGGGCTCAAGCGAGTCTCCTTGTTTCTGCCTCCCAAGTAGCTGGGACTACAGGCGCCCGCCACAACACCCAGCCATTTTTTGGTTGCAGCCATCATTGTTGTTTGGTGATTCTGGGCTGAATTAGAACCTGCCAGCTCAGGTGTATATGGCTGGCGCCTTAGCCTGTTGAGCCACAAGTGCCAAGCCACTATCTTGCCCTTTTCAGAAAAATTTTGTTGAACATGAGAGGTGGTTCACACCTGTAATCCTAGCACTCTGGGAGGCTGAGGTGGGTGGATTGCCTGAGCTTAGGAGTTCAAGACCAGCCTGAGCAAGAGTGAGACTTCTGTCTCTACTAAAAATAGAAAAAAACAGCCAGGCATTGTAATGGGTGCCTATGGTCCCATCTACTCAGGTGGCTGTGGCATGAGGATTGCTTGAGCCCAAGAGTTGGAGGTTGCTGTGAGCTATGATGCCATGACACTCTATCCAGGGCAACAGAGTGAGACTATCTCAAAATTAAAAAAAAAAAAAAAAGAAGAAGAAGAAAGAAAGAGAGAGAGAGAAAGAAGGAGAGAAAGAAAGAATTTATTAATTTATGGTCTAGTTCAATGATTTTAAATTGTGTTCTATGGACACCTGAGGTTCAATAGAGGGACTTCAGGGGAAAGGGAGGAGCCACTGGAGGGGCTCCAGCCCTCTAGTACATTCCTACGAAAACGTCTTTTCTTCTTTGTTAAAATTAACTAGTTGGATTTTATTTAAATGTTTTATTATGGAAGTTTTCAGAAATATATGAATGCAACTGAATGGTGTCATGAAAGCCATACACTGATCGCCTACCTTCAATAATGCACAGCCAGTTTTGTGCACCTTCCTGTGCCTGCTTCCCACTGGATTGTTTCGAAACAGAAACACATACCAGGAATCACATTATTTCATTATCATATTTCTAAATGATAAGGATTTTTTTGAAAAACTGAAACCTAACCTCATGACACTTAAAATTTTATTTGAATTTCTTGATATCAGAAAATATACAGTGTTCAAATTTCCTCTTTTTAATTAATTTATTTTTTTAACCTTTGGTTTAGCAAAGTCTGTCTATTTCATTTGGTTGGTATGTTTTTTAAGTCTTTTAGTCTGTATCATCCTTTTGTTTTTTCTTGCAAATCATTTGCTAAGGAAGTTGAGCTTTTTGTACAAGAAAGTCTCTTGTGGCCAGCTGTGGTGGCTTACACCTGTAATCACCACTCTAGGAGGCAGAGCAGGAGGATTGCTTAAGGTCTGGAGTTGGAGATCAGCCTAAACAAGAGTAAGATCTTGTCTCTATTAAGGAGAGAAATATTAGCCCAGCATTGCAGTAGGCGCCCCTAGTGCCAGCTATGTGTGAGGCTGAGGCAGGACGATCTCTTGAACCCAGGAGTTTGAGGTTGCAGTGAGCTATGAGGACACCACTCACTATACTATAGCTTGGGCAACAGAGTGAGACTGACTCAAAAAAAAAGTCTCAATAAAGTCTTGAGTTTCCTGAATTTTCTGTAAAAGGGTGGTTTGGTTTAGGCTTGATCAGAGTTACTTTTGATTTTTTGTTCACAGTCTTTCATAGGTGGTGCCATGACATCCTCCTGTGTCATCAGGTGGCACATATGTCTGTCTTTCTCTATATAATGCTGAGATTCAGGGGTAGATTCATATATTGTCAGCCTAATCCATCTATTATAAACTCCCCATCAGCTCTTCACATCATGATTTTAGCAAATATTGATGATTATTTTTGCATCCATTGTTTTTAATAGAAAAAAAATCAGAAAAAGTCAGAAAAAATGTTAATAGAAAACTTTTATTAGAAAAAAATCAGAAAAAGTCATACAAAACAAAACAAAACAAAAAAGCTAAATGTCTCTCCAAAGGAGACCAGAAAAATAAAAGCAGTGATATACATGTGTTATGCTATGTTTATATATCAGTCAAATATAGCAAGCAGAATTTAAAATCTACTTTATGCCCTCAATGATTCCTCAACAATAAAAAAAAGAAGATTAAAAATAACAAAAATAAAATCTACTTTATATTGTTTGGGGGCATAAATATATGTTAAAATCATCTGGGGTTGCCTCTTCTGATTGGTGATCACGCAGGCCTCTCCTGTTTAACTAGCATGAGCTCTGGGGAATGGTTTCTTATGTTAAAAATATAAAAACGGGCGGCTCCTGTGGCTCAGCGAGTAGGGCGCCAGCCCCATATACCGAAGGTGACGGGTTCAAGCCCGGCCTCGGCCGAACTGCAAAAACAAAAAAATAGCCGGGCGCTGTGGCGGGCGCCTGTAGTCCCAGCTACTAGGGAGGCTGAGGCAAGAGAATCGCTTAAGCCCAAGAGCTGGAGGTTGCTGTGAGCAG
>CAUYON010096488.1:0-18817 GCA_963573935.1 Arctocebus calabarensis
TCTAACATGCCAGGTACAGAAAGGCCACCAGTACACGGATTTACTCCATGACCCTCTACACCCTGATGTGCACAAAGAATCCAGTCATTAGGACCAGCACAGAGCTCTGCTTCAATTAGCCTTTTTTTTCTTACTGGACAATCATCATCTTCCTCTTCTCGCTTGTGTTTCTTTTTACAGTGAATGGATACACGTCCGCGCGCTGAGCTCCCGCCGGGGCTGCTCGGGACTGTGCAGAGCCCCGGCCGCCGGGCCAGCTCGGCGCCGTCAGTCCCCGGCGGGAAGGCCCGGCCGGAGAAGGCCGGCAGCGGCTGCAGGAAGTCCGAGCTGCCGCTCAGGGGGAGGCCGCTGAAGGGCCGGCCGAGTGCGGCCATGGCTGGCGAGACGAGGAGACTACGCCCGCGTCCCCAGGCCCCGCAGCTGCAGCCACGGCGACAGCTGAGAGGCGCCCGCCTCGGAGCCAGCTCCAGAGCGCGTGAGGGGTTTTTAAGTGATGTTACAATTCTTATCTATATAAAATCCATGAGTGTCATTGCAGCTCTGTGAGCACAAGCCCTAGTCATCTGGTTATAGGAATATTTCTTTATAGTGTGACTATAGGTAGCGGGAAGTGGTGGAGTAAGGGTGAAACATGGGATTTGTGTCCAATTTGGAAGTGACACAGGAGGGGCAGGATGTGGGTCCCAGCTCAGTCTGGTAAATATACGAGGGACAGGAAGGTACACTGGTACTGCCCCTTATATATTTACTATCTTTTAGTGGTCCTCATAACATATGCAGCAATGTGAAAGGCTTTGTCCTTTTGATAATAAGTTTGCCGTACTTATCAAGTAGTTAACCAGAGAAGATGGAGTCCATAGGATAAGAGATAATAAGAGGATAGCTGTGAGATGCAATATACTTGTCAACAAGAGACTTGCTTTCAGCTATTCATGGAAGCAGACACAGGCCTCACCAGTAGACCATCAAGAAAGTGCCAGCAAATACCTAAGCATTTCTCATTCGTGTGAGCCTCTGGCTATCTTCAAAAGGCAATTTCTTGAACAGGTATTTGAGGTCTTGAATGAGTTCACATGCTTAGGTTATAGTGTCTTCCCAGTGCCTGCAGGAACAAGTCAGGTGGAAATTCCCTGGAGTTCGACAGCAGTGGAGATACTTTAACCTGGAATAGGGGCCTTTCCGTTTTGGGTATAGCTGGTTCTCAGGTGGACCTTCCTTCCATGTTTTCAATAAGACCAAGTCTTATTGAAAGAACTGGTCTTTCATTGAAAGACCTGTCTCATTGTACAGGGGAACTAACCTCTTTCCTCACAGAGAAGGTAGTACTTTGTTTCCATATTCTTAGAGGCTCATTTGAACCTTGTCTAAGTCAACAATGTGAGTTAAGGTCTTTTGTGATTCTTCAAAAAATAAGAGCTCTGGGGTAAGCTTCTCCCATATGTCATTTTGAATGGGCTAAGCTTCAAAGACCCTTTTGGGATCATCCTTATTCATACCTAGGAAGGCTATAGGTAAAAGGGAAAGCCAGTTTTTGGAGCTATCATGACAAAATTTCGCTAATGTCCTTTTGGAGACACAATTGGCTTTTTCACTCTACCTGAAGATTGAGGTAATGCTCAAGGCTCAGGAAATACACTGGGTCACTTCGGCTGTGAGTAAAAATTTTTGACACTTCAAATGCCTTTTCTGTCCTGGTAGGAGAAGCTTCTACTCATCGCATAAAGGTATCTGTAAACACTAGCAAATATTTCAGTCTTTTCCAGGGCAGCATTTGGATGAAATCCACTTGCCAGTCCTCCCCAAGAAATGTCCCTCAATGCTTTAAAGTTGGAGTAAAGGCAGAAGTATGGGGTAGTTTTCAAGGTTGTTATAAGCACAGAGTTCATAGGCCCTGATGACCATCTTTACTGTCTGAATCAAATTGTTCCCTAGAAATATTTGGAAGATAAATCTATATAGTTCTGTCCCAGGACTGATGAGTCATGTTTAATTATCTTCCATTGTTCTACTCCCAGAAGGAGAAGTTTGTTTTCTTTCATTAACCATCCTGAGGGTCCGTTTGTAAATCCTTCTGTTCAGTTGATTTGGTTTCTTCAGTAGTGTAACAAGGCAGAGTTGGTATATGTAGCTTTTAGCTTTTGCAATATGAATGCCAGAGCCTGCAATATCAATTCCTCTTTTGCCACAGTTTTAGCTGTCCTAGCTACCAGGGTCTCTCCTTTAACAATGAAAGCATCCCCCTTTGAGTGTCCTCTACAATGAAAGATAGCTATCTCTTTGGGGAGCTGAACCCTATCTAGAAGTTCTAAGATTTCAGAATGGTACTTTATAGGGGAAGCTTTAGCAGTCAATAATCCCCTCTCCTTCCATACAGCCACATGGGCCTGGAGCACTGAAAACCCATATTTAGAGTCAGTAAAGATATTGACTTTCCCAGTTGGAGAGATCTAATTAAAGCAATTATCTCTGTCTTCTAGGTAGAAGTCTGGGGAGGTAAAGTCTTGGTTTCAATAACTTCCTGCTGACTAACCATGGTGTATCCTGCTATTTTCTTCCCTTCAAGGGCAAAGCTACTTCCACCTATAAAGTATTCAATCTTAGAGTTAAGCGAGATTCATCTTTAAGGCCAGACCTACTAGTATGAGTCTATTCTAAGATTTCAGTGCAAGAATGAATGTGTTGGGGGGTCTTTCTCCTGAAGGGGAGAAGGTAGCAAAGTGGCTGAGTACAGAACATGACACACTTTAAGAGTAACTCATATATGGGTGTTGAACAAAATGATTTGTTACATAAACAGATATCCCTGGTTAACCAGTGTTGTCCCTTAGCTTCTAAAACTCCCAGTATTTGGTAAGGAGTCCTTACTTCCAGCTGTTGTCTTAAGGTAAATTTACTGGATTCTTCCACCAATAATGTGGCTATAGCTTGACTTGCGAGCAACCTGGCCATCCAGCTGCCACCTGGTCTGTCTGTTAACAGAAATAATCCTGAGATTATTTCTGGACCTTTGAGTGAGGACCCACAAGGGTGTCCCTTGCCCTTCATCCATGTAGCAAGGGAAAGTCTAAGAGCTACATTCCTATAGCAGGGGAAGTTCTTAGTTTCTCCTTCAAGGGTAGGAAGGCCTGTCGGCAGGTCCTGTCCCAGTTGAGAGGCTCATGCAGAGGTTTGGCTATTAGTCCACACCCAGGAATCCAGATTTGATTCTTAAAGAGTTTCTTAGCCTCTTTGAGGTCTGAAATGGGCTGAAGTGCCAGTATAGCCTCATTCCTATCCCAAGCCGATGTCCTGGCACCAGGAATAAGCAAACTTCCTAGATATTTAACCTCTCAAACAGAGACCTGTGCCTCATGGAGAGACCCTAAATATTCTCACTTTTCTCTCCAAATTTGAGACTTAGATAGTTTTTTTGTTAGAGTCCTCCTTAAAGGGGCTGGATATACATTTTACATCCTATATGAGAGTACCCTTATCTAATCGTAACTCTCTTAATTCTTTTACCAAAGCATTTCCAAACAAATGAGGAAACCCTTGTGATAAAACTGTCCAAGTAAACTGGGACATTGCCCAAGTATCTGGATCAATACATTCAAAAGAAAACTGCATTGAGAATCTGGGTGTAAAGGAAGGCAAAGCAAAACATCTTTCAAATTTGAGTCTAGAAGCCATCTGGAATCTTCAGGCACTTGGGTGAACTCAACACACCAGAGTGAGGATAGTGAAAGGGTTAGGAACTATTGGATGGATTGGAATCATGGCCTTACTTACTTCCCTTATGTCTCAGACAATATTCTCCATTTGGTGTCTTCACTAGCAAGATGGAGATATTACATAGGGACTGGCAAGGCCATAGCAGCCCATGTTTTAAAACCTTGGTCATCAAGGGCTGAACCCTTTTAGAGTCTCAGGTCTCAAAGGGTATTGCGTTTCCCAAAGATATTTCACACTAGATTTTAAAGCAACACAAACTGGGAGTACTTTAACATTCCTGATGGGAACTTTGTTGTTCCAAATGGAGGGGTCCACCCAAGTGGGTAATATGTGATAAGAAGACAGATTTCTCCCATCTGTGCAGATGCAAGCATTCAAAGTCAAAAGCAAGGTTCCATCTGGCTCAGTTGTTTCATAAGGCTCTCCAAGTTAAACTGTGGCCTGTAAAAGGAAGATTAAATCTCTCCCCATCAAAGGAACTGGACATTCAGACATAAAGCAGAAATCTATGGGAAAGCAGTGGTCTCCTAGGGAGCCATCTAAAGGGTGGGTAAACTTGTTAATCTTTGGTTGTCCATCAATTCCAGTTACTGTACAGGAATAAGAAGATAACAGCCCTGAGAAATGAGTAAGAACTGAGAAGGTGGCCCCTGTATCTAATAAGAATTTAATATTATTACCTACCATGCCCAGGGTTACATAGGCTCCTCTGTAGAGATGGAGAGGAAGTTGTGGACCTTGAGGAAGTCCTTTTTCCAGTAGCCCTTTTGCCTACAAAGACACATTGATTGGGACTCAATAGCCAGAAAATTGGGGTATCTCATCTGGGTATCCTAGATGTCACATCAATCTCACTGTATTTTTGTAAAGTGAGAAGCCTTGAGGTGGCAGGGTTACTTAAGGCAGTTACCAACAATTTGGTCTTCTGATTATTTCTATTTTTTCTTTTCATCTCCTCCACCCTGTCCCTATTGCTATAAACTACAAGGGTCATAATACCTATAAGCTGATTCTTAGGAGTCCAAGGTGGGCCTATTGTTTTTTTGATTGTTTGTTTTATTTTGTTTGTGATAATCAGGAGTAGATTGGGAGCTAAAATGCATTCCTATGAGGGTCTGTCTCTCCAGGGAATCTGAGTCTAATAGCCTCAAGCAGGCACCTTATAATAGAGGAGGGTTCTCATCTTTTCCCTGAATTACCTCTCTAACCTTATCATAGTTTACTGTCTCCACTATGTATTTTCTCATGCCTGCTATTAGACTAGTGATAGGGTTTCAGCATTTATAATCTGTAGATTCTCTCTGATAACTCCATTAAGGGTGTAAGTCACCAGCAGCATCTCCCTCTGCATGGTAGATGGCATGGCCGTGATTTGGAGTGGCTATTCCATCCACATATTCACAGGCAGTACCTAATATTTTCTGTTTTTCCTCTGTAGTACAATAAGCAGAAAATAGTATCTATAAGTCCTTCCAGGTTAAGTAGACAGATCCTACTCCACAGACAGAGTAGGGGTCCTTTTCTAAGCAGGAGGGGGAACACTTATGGGGCAATGATAATGTATTTAAATGTTCCAAAACCCTGTATGTGGCCAAAATCATATTGAGGTCAGGCTATGCAGATTAATCGTAAACTATTGCCACAGCAAGGCAAGCACGAACAGTGTGTAAGGCATCCAGCTTGGTAATTCACCCGTCCTCGAGTGGTAGCAGATCGGCAACTTGCCAGCAACTTCCAAGTTCAGGGTAATTGGGGTCTGGGACCAGTAAAAATGGCTATAGTTATGCACTCATGACCTTGCTTTCCTGCCTTATCCCTACCTTGTAAAACAACCAGTTAAAACCCTGGCTCCCCAGTTCTCAGGGAGATGGATCTGATAAATTCCTCTTGTCTGCTCATTCAGTGCCCTGCAATATCAAACCCTTTCTCTGCTGCAACAACTACTGACTCAGCATATTGGCTTCCTCCTCTGTAGTGGGCAGTAGAAACTGGTTTGATAGTAACATCAGCACATTACCAAAACCGTATATTTTCAGGCAATAGAAAATTTCAATTTCTAAAGCTTGACACAAAATTTAGTGGCCAGGAGAGAAAAAGAAAAAAAATGGTTTGAGTTCTGCCATCGGAATGAAAATATAGTCATGCAAGATTTCTCTCTGTAAGAGGCAGATGTTGTTCCATTCTGAATCTATCAAAGAGCTCTAGAGATTTGTGGTCATGGCCAAATTGCAACTAGCGATTATAAAATAAGAGAAGTCATCTGCTCTGTGTGATGTTGGTGTTCTGAATTTGTTTATAGCTAACCTTAATTACAATGGTTCCAAAACCCAAGAAGGGTGAACAAAAGGTCAATCTGTCAAAACATATCTCAAATATGTCATTGTTCTATTTAATATTGCATGAAAATGTACCTGAATAACGTCTATGAATTAGGTTGTAGCGCCTTCTGTAAGATGACAAGTCATCTATGGCCTTGAGAAGACTTACCATGATTTTCACCTTATATGACTTGAGAAAAAGCACAGTCTGGAACACCATAGAGAAAGCTAATTCAGTGAAGGAAATGTTGTTACCTTAGACAAATTAATCTGCCCATCAAAGCAAAGAAAAAAGCATAATTCTGTACACCTGGGATGTCTTTGTATTCAAGGAAGGAAAAGAATCCAAAAGAAATTGTTGACATTCTGACTACTTAAAGTAGATACCTTGTTAAATGAGATTTCTGCTGAGACTAGGGTGTTCTGTCTACCAATTGAAACAACATAATGGAAGTGAAGTGCTCTATGTTTCCCCTTAACTTTCTCATCCAAAGATCAATTTAGTAGAAAAATAAGAGCTTCCAAACAAAGATAGTTTTGAGCATTAGGAGCTATTACCATTATTTTATATTTTAAGAAACAGTGAGCTTCCAATTCATCCCTCACTTTAGCTGAGGGTTCCCTTTTGTCCCATTAAATTCCAAAGTCAGTAAGCATTTTGAACATAATAAGATCTGAATTTTAGTTAGAGTGGAAAAAAGTGACAAGTCTCATTACACATTAGGAAGTTGGGGTAAAGCAAAAAATCTTGTAATGTTTTAGACATATTCATTCAAAAATGTTACATGTCACTGGAGTCACTTTCCATTTTTACATGGTATCTATTTTCTTCTGGTTCTTATTACTCTTTTATTCTTTATACACTTTCATGGGTCTTCACTAATTTAAATTAGGGCGCATAGCTTAGATTAAAAAGCCTATCTTGAGAACCTTATACAAGATTTATTTGTCAATTATTTAATGAACTTCATAGATCATGAGAGAGGACTAACTGTTCTAATATTGTTAAATCAATTACAAAGATAATGTATTTCAAGGACTAGTATTTGATCCACTCTGTGTACAAATTTCTATATTTAGATACAATTCAATGAGACTTATGTATCTACCTCACTTAGGGCACTTATCAATTTCCCTTATTTGTTTAATGTACACATCTCAACTCTTCAACACCTTTCCAGAAAACAGAATTCCTACTTATTTGTTCTTGGTGGCTACTAATTTTTTTAGCACAGTACCCAGTACCCTGTATTCATTCAGCAGTGTTTGTAGAATGCATATATGATTTTCATCTAAGTTTGTTCATTTATTAAATGCTTTTCTAAAAATACACTTTTAACAATTTATTTCCAGGAGAAACAAAAATTTTGTTTCTTTAGTTACCTTGGCTGATCATCTGAATGATCTGCATCAATATTACCCTTTTATTATCCTAGTCATTAACATGATTGATCCTACCATTTATTATTAATAATGATGGAGGGAGTAATAATGTCTGGAATTAAATCCTTCTTTATAATAGATAAAGCTTTTAGTGACATTATCCTGTTTGATCTTTACAACATTCCATGGGCCAGTAGAATGGTCACTATTATTCTTATTTTGCAATTTAGCACATGAGAATCAGAAAAGTCAAGTTACTTAAATAACTTAAATAATGCAGGTCAGCCCCCATTTCATAAGTACCTAAATTATAAAACCTTCCTCAATCTAAAAAACAAAATAACAAACACCCACATTATCAGAGAAATTACCTGTTCAAATGACCACAGAACTGTAGGAAACTCTTACCATATCTCACCTCCCATTCCATGTTTCTGGAACTTTGTAAAGAGAAAGTATGTGTTTTCACAAATTGCTTTCCATTTGCTGGAGTAAAATTCTTTAAAATACATTCTTTTCTACCGGCACATTTCCATTGCCTCCTATTGCTTTGTGTTTGTTTATGCATCTGTAATGAGGTGAGGAGTTTTCTGCTGCCACTTGGGCTAATTTTCTGAATGATCACAGATGAAGTTATTCCCAAATCATACTGAGGTTCTGTATGGGGAGATGCCTTCAGCTCATGTCAGGCATCTCCAAGGGAAAAGTGCACAGGGGACAGAATAGAAGTCCTCTTACAAGTCTTTTTTGCCTTTTCAATTGGGCCATCACGTTTTCAATTCAATTCCTCCCTGGCTACAGTTTGGAAACTTCTTCCTGAGTCTTTTCTCTGTGTGTCCACTCTTGTCTCACCCCTTACAGTGCATCACATCTCACCTCAGCTGATCTTTAGGAAGCAAATGTAAAAGTATCAACCACTTGTCCCAAATCCTGCCAGAGCTTTTAATTTCAGTTAGAATTTGGTCCTAAGGTCTCACCATGACCTATGAGATTCCACCAGATCTGGATGCATCTCTAATACTTTTTCCACCCCCACAATGTGCCCACGGTGCATCAGTCATGCTGGCTACTGGGACTCTCCCACCTCAAAGCCTTTGCTTTTACTCTTCACTTTGCCTAAAACACTTTTTCCTTAAATATTTCCGCAGCTCTCCCACTCACATTATTCAAGTCTCTGCTCAAGATCATCTCATCAAAGAGGCCTTCCCCCTAATTTTTATGTCCTTAAATTATTTTTTTCTGATATCTATTACTACCTAGCATTGCACTGTATTTTTATTTACCTATTTTTTTAATATTCTACCCAAGGTTATAAATTCCTTCAAGTCAAGAAATTGGTTTATTAATGATAGCTACATTCTCAATACCTGGAATAATGCTTTCATACAGAGGAACTCGATAAATATGTGTTGAACACATGAATGAATTAGTGAATGATGTCTTTAGTTTCCAGAGCTATTATTTTTTCATTGCTGTCAAGGTGTTGTAGATTTTTTTTTTTTTTTTGAGACAGAGCCTCAAGCTGTCAACCTGGGTAGAGTGCTGTGGCATCCCAGCTCACAGCAACCTCCAATTCCTGGGCTCAAGTGAGTCTCTTGCCTCTGCCTCCCAAGTAGCTGGGACTACAGGCATCTGCCACAACGCCCAGCCATTTTTTGGTTGCAGTGTCATGTTGTTTGGCAGGCCCTGGGGTTGGATTCAAACCCACCAGCTCAGGTGTACGTGGCTGGCACCTTAGCCTGTTGAGCCACAGGCGCCGAGCCAGTGTTATAGATATTTTAATGGGAGAATATACAAAGCAAATGAGGATACAACCAACCAGTTGGTATCTAAACCCAGATTTCTCTTGCAGGACCTCAAAGTCAATGTCAGAACTACTTAAACTAAATGAAATCGAGGAACAACAGAAAATACTCAAGTTTTCCAATTGATGATATTCTTAAATACAGCAAACTTTTGTTGAGTATCATCTGTCTATCAGAACAAAGAGGGTACCTTGGGCCCACACTAGACAAGTAAATGTAGACAATTTATAATTACTTCTGTCAAGAAACTCATAGTGTAGTAGCTTCTTTTAGTAGTCATTTAATTTATGGAAATGAATTTGGAGAAGAAAGAAGAGAAAGAGAGAGAGAAAGAGAAGAAGAAGGGACCAGTCCATGCTGTATATACTGTGTGCAGTAGTCATAGACAGGGAAGAAAGAGTTCAAATTAAAAAAGTAATTTAAAACAATTAGAAAAATGTTTTTTTAAAAAAAACTTGCTATATATTACCCAGACTACATTTTATTATCTGGTTTAAGAATAATTTTTAAAAGATAACATTAAAACGTTTTATGAATTAGTATTTGGAAATACAGGAACCCCATCTACTTATCCCCTCATCAACCAAAGTTTTCATGTTCACACAAATGACCCAAATAACTTCTAGAATAAATTGCCATAAATGGGAATGTGCAGCCAATGCCTTCATGGTAATAACTCACCAGTTTCTCACCCACTGATGAGGAAATAGGAAATGTGATCATTTTATGTCTCAATCAGATGTTTACTACATTGTTATTACTTTTTAACATTTTTTTTCTACTAAAGACTGTAATGTTTGTGAATATGAAAAAAGTTTTGTGGATTTTTTTCATTTTTGATTTCCAGTGTCTACCCATTTAGCATATAGTGCATATACACTAAAACAAGTACATTTCTCATTTCTTTCACCCTTTGAAATGTGTGTTTTGAAAATAGGTCAACTTTACATGAAAAAAAATTTTCATAAATGGATAAAAGTTTAAGTTTAGCCTAAATTCTGTCATTTTCTATTCTTTAATATGATTTATAAAACCTGCCAACGTCTATCAACTATTATCACAGGCCAGTAGAATTGCACAGCCACCCCTCTAGGATAGGCTAATCTAGGTGTTTGCTAAAAGATTAAATGTGAGTTTCTTTGGTGATTTATGTTACTGTTATATTTCTACACCATCTGTTGCCTTTTTATTTTGCAAAACAGAACCTATCCCTGCTTATTGTTCAAGGAGAGCATTCTTAAAATTTGTTGGGTGATTTATATTACTAAACTTCACTTTCACTTATATTCCCAGCATTGGATATCTCTGTGGACTTAGGGCCTCCAAAACTATGGGACATGCAAAGTGATTCAAACCACTCAAGATGAAAAGTAAATTCCATGAGTTATTTTTTTGTTGTTCTTGTTTGCCTTTGGATTTTTAGTTTCATATTCCATGAAACCTTTTTAAATCAATAAGCCAACCCACTGTGTGAATTGCATTTCTACCTGGCTATTCACTGAAATAAAATATACATTTTTCTTACTTGGAAGAAATCTGTCCTAGAAGATTTCTGAAAACTGTTCACTAATCAATAAATGCTAATTTTCAGTATTGTAGTGAGTCGCCAAATGCATATTAACACTCTTATTTTCATCATAGTGGTCTTTTGAAATAGGTGTGCATAATATCTTGTAAGCAGGGTTGGACATAGGATGTTATTTGAGAACAAATAGGAATTGATTTATTAAGCAAATGTTTATTGAACCTACATTCTACAGTAATTGGCATATTAAGCATAAAGTAAATAGTCCACAGAGAAAGCTAGTATGGTTTCCAAAAGAAAAGCATACATAGTTTTTAGCTGTGTACAATCATTCCAGAAGGTTATAAGGAAACAAAACAAACAAACAAGAAAAAAAAAAAACAGTATTCACACAGTATATTATAGGAAACCACATCTTTCATCTTTCATGAGAATTGATTATTCAGAGATAGTTCTCTATAAGTCTTTTGCATTTCTGCATGTCTGGTGAGCAGGAACACAAACTTCCCTTTTATTTTTTATTATCTTTCCAAGGATGTTTGTAGAGAAGACGGTTTTGGAAGTTAGAGGTAGTGCTTCTCTCTGGAGCAGGGGGCGGGTTTGTTTCATGTTCAACCTAATAAATATCATGTCTTCTTCAGAAAGAAACACCAGGGAAGTTTGCCAACTGCCAATTATAAAAGATTCAAGTTACCAAAGCTAAGGGCTCCTCAGCTGTGAAACAAAAATTACTGCATACCTGTTTATTAAAAATCACACAAGGCTTTCGGCATATCCCATATGTCACAAACATGAAGCTCAAGCTGCTTTCTCCGCCGTGAGGACTAAAGCCCCTTTTCCCTGACCAAAGAATCTCGTGTCTTCTATTAGCATCCATAAAACTAGGACAAGTCTGATAGTTTTCAAGTAGGGTAAAAATCTTACATCCTTAACAGTTCTTAACCCTAATTGGCAAATATCCAATAGGCAGAGTTTTAACAAACATCACTAAGAAACAGAGGACAATGCTGTAGTCCTGTCATATGTCGAAAACAACCCCCATCTGCCCTGCTGAAAAGACACTTAGAGAGCCGAGCAGTGGCTCAGGCCTATAATCCTAGCACTCTAGGAGGCCCAGGCAGATGGATTGCTTGAGTTCACGAGTTCAAGACCAGCCTGCACAAAGATGAATCCCCCATCTCTACTAAAAATAGAAAACCTAGGCAAGAGGATCTCTTGAGCCCAAGAGTTTAAGGTTGCTGTGAGCTATAACACCACTGCACTGAACCAAGGGCGACAAAGTGGGACTCTATCTCAAAAAAAGAAAAAAGGACAATTAGAGATCAAAATTAATTGTCCCCAGTAGTGCTAAGGCAGCTTGGTATCTACTTGTTCATGGAAGAAGAAATTTAGAGCATCATGTCTCATCGTAGAGCCTGAACTTGCACTTCTTACTAGCTTCATGTGAAATTCAAACATAAGACTGGCTGAATTGGGTGGCGCCTGTGGCTCAGTGAGTAGGGTGCTGGCCCCTATAGCAAAGGTGGCAGGTTCAAATCTGACCCTGGCCAAACTGAAACAAAAAATAGCCTGGCGTTGTAGCAGGCACCTGTAGTCCCAGCTACTGGGGAGGCGGAGGCTAGAGAATCGCCTGAGTCCAGGAGTTGGAGGTTGCTGTGAGCTGTGTGACACCACAGCAACTCTGTCTCTCTAAGGAAAAAAAAGACTGATTGAATTTAGAGAGAACATGTAAGTTGCAATGCATGATAAGGCAATAACTAAAAATTTTCCTTAATTCAAGAAAAAAAATTTAAGATGTGGGAGCATACTGCAGTTTCGTTTGATGTCTGTCACTCAACTGCAGCCACACTGGCCATTTTTGTTTCTTAAACGCGCCGGGCTCTTTTTAGATGCTCAGGTCCTCTGTGCATGCTGTTCTCTGCCTGGAATGCTATTATTATGGCTCTTTTTTAGGATGGGGGCTTTTCTCAGACTTTAATTTACATGGCACCTCTTCCAAAAATTCTTCTCTGACCACTTTATGTCAGGTAGCCTGTTTTCATTTTGTTTATTTCCATTTACTATGGTTATTTAATTGATCTATAGATATATTTGTTTATTGTTGTCTGTCTGGGTGAGGGCTAACGTCTTATCTTCACGTTCTCTGTTGTGTCTGCACCATCGAACACAACGCCTAGCACATGGAAAGTCCTCAATAAATATTTTTGATTGATGAATACATTAGTGGATGTAAGGTTTTATTATTTATTTATTTATTTTTTGCAGTTTTTGGCCAGGGCCAGGTTTGAACCCACCACTTCCCATATATGGGGCCGGAGCCCTACTCCTTTAGCCACAGGCGCCACCTGGATGTAAGATTTTAATCTAAGTATTTGAACACAAATATAACATTAAGTAAATATGTAGTTATAGTTATAAAGCTATTACATATTTTATATAAAAGTATAGGGTAGTTGAAAAGAAAAATTGTAATGAGTCAGGGCAAAATTTAAAAATAATAATTCTAACGAAGCCCATGGGTAGTAGGATGCTATTGAAAGAGATAATGTAAGTGGGATAATTTCAATATAAAGAGTTTAATGTGTGACTGGATAATTTGAGAAATACCAGTGGAATTAAAAGTGTAATCTCCAAATAAAACATAAAACAGATTATGTACTTTTCGAATTAAGAGAGTTAAATAAGTATGTAAGTGTGTGTGAATGTGCACCATTCCGCCCCACACACATATCCTAAAGATGAACATGATTATGTAGAAGAAGGTAAGAATAAAAGGAAACAGCAAGACAGCATTAAAAATACAAAGTCAGACTAGAGAGAAAACGTGTTATAACATTTTGTGGTTAGAATAAGCTGTTTGAAAGAATTGATTCTAAAGCTGAAATCAAACCAAGTTCAACTATGTATTATCCTACAAGAAGCAGCTTTAAAATAAAATAATTCAGATGTTGAAAAGTGAAAGAATAAGCAATGCCACACAAGGGACATGATAACTTGTATTGGACAAAGGTAAATTTCAAACAAAAGCATTAAATAAAGTAGAATCAACTTACATAGCTGTAACTCTCAAGACTCAATGTTATGTATCAGATAACATTGACTTTGAAAATAAACATTTCTAGGAAATACATGGAACTCTTAGAAAAAGAGATAAGGAAAGCAGGAAAAATTCATTAGTAAATACAAATGGATAATTAAAAGTTAGGAAAATAGAAAAATAAATTCAGAGCTGGTTATATGCCCCCCTAGAAGAAAACAATGATAACAGAATAAGAAATTATTGTGTCATCCAATTAATGAAAAAATAAATAAAACAAAATTTAAAGAATGATAAAAGAATACGTTGCTGAAAAAATTTCTCATAAGCACAAATATTTGAATGAAATCTTCATAGAATACCTTAATAGTTTAAACAAGCCAAAGAAACTGAGAAAGTTGACCAAGCCCCCAGAATTAAGAAAACTACTTTTTGAAGGTCTACCACACCAAAATAAATTCAAGAGTGAATTATCTAAAATAAGTATTGAATAGATCATTCCTATAGTGTTTAAAATTTTCCATGTTATGAAGACAAATGACTCTTATAAATATTGATGAGATGATCCTAGATAATTATTATAATTTATGGTCAAGGAGAACAGTGGAATAATGATACAGTAGGATCTAGTGACGTTCACTCTGCTTTAAGGCGATGATGGAATTTATTGTCCCAACTAGAACCTTTCTGAGAGTAAAATAGTATACCATTAGTAATTATTGCCTCATGTGTGACCTCAGCCTATAAGGAATTGGTATTGGCTCTAGATTCAAAATGTACACAGAATCCAGTCCACTCACTTTTCCATATGTATTCTGATTTTAACTCTGCCTGAACCTATTAATATGTCTGGACAGTCTAATTACTCTGCCTTTTTTTTTTTGCAACAGTCCCAAATGGATCGGGCTTTTGTTACAGTGTTTGCCATAGAAAGGCCAGAAGAATCCTTTTACATCTGATTACAGCCCTCTCTGTTCCAAACTCTGAGAATATCATGTATCTATCAGCATAAAAGTCAAGGTTATTTTGATCAATAAGATTCAATATGATTCACTTGCCTCCTCCTTGTTTCCGACCACCATCTATACTCATAGCCTTTCTTCTTTGAGGTTACCAGTTCATTTCCTTTTGTAAGTCGGTAAACTGACTCCTCTCTCACCTGGAATGCTTTCCCCACAAGTATCAGTCTTCCCAGGATGTCTGCTTCAAGTCTTTGTATGAGTATCACCTTCTACTTCAGGCCTGCCTGTCAACCATATCTAGACTGGACCCACCCCAATTGCTCCAGTCCCATCAGATGTTTCTGATCTATTTATTTTCTTGTACTTACAACATCCCAGTGTATTATTTATTTACTTACATTTATTGTTCATTTTGTCTCCATTTACCAAAATGAAAGTGCCACAAGTGTGTGATTTCTTTCTCTTTTGTTCTCCTTTCTTCTCTTTATTCATCTTTGCCCACGTCGTTGAATTAGTGAATATGAGTTATGCATTTTCTCTTGAAATTTTTCTGTAATTTCAATTTGACATTTTTTATATTCTAGTTCTTGTGAACATATTCTTCACAGAGTTTCAAGCACATGTTTGATAATCCAGTATATGGATTCTCCTGCGGGTCTGTTTCTATCGCCTATTGTAACAGACATTCCTGTTTTTCCTCTCTATGCCGTGTTATTTTTTATTGTATGCCTGACCTTTTTAATGAAAAAAATTACAGAGGTAATTTGAGACACTCGATGATGTTACCTTCTTCCAGAAAAGATTTACATTTGCTCTTAAGGGCAGCAGATAGATTTTAATTTATTCAGGGAGTAAAATGATTCAAAGTTCAGCTTCAGTCTTTTTTTCTACATTGCCATTATTCAGAGATATAGACCTTCAAAGGTCCCAATGACAGACTGGCATGTTTCTTAGTTTCCTCCTTGGCAGCTTCTGAACTCCAATTTTTGGCCTCCCAAGTGCCACAAGATTTACAAAAGTTCTTTTCCATTATTCAATCTCTCAAACATCTTGCTGAGAAAAACAATCAAATATTGGATTCATTCCCTATACTCCACTTCTCCTCAGAAGTTTACCTCCCTAAATTTTTTCTGCCCTGCTATCATTCATATGCTTTTAAGTCAGCTTACAATATTCTATTTTTCTTTTCTAGATATTTTATTTTTTGCAGCAAGAAGTTTCAATCATGTAAATTGTTTTCTATACTGGAAATAGGTATCTCAAGATTAACTGGCTATCCATTATAGATCTTAGCACATAAATACCTTATATGGATTTTAAATAATGCCTCGTTAAGTGTGGATTCGGCTATTTTCAACAAATTTGTTTCTAACGTTTACAAAGCTCCAAATTTAAATATTTCTCCAAATAACTTCAAAAGTTATATTATATAAAGATGACTTACTCGATCATAATGCTAAAATTATATTTTTACCACATTGGAAAATAAGTACCCATCACCACTCATGAAAGTTTTGCTCAAACCAATAAAAGAATCATTTGTAAAAACAAACAAACAAAAAAAGGGCGGCGCCTGTGACTCAAAGGGATAGGGCACCAGCCCCATATGCCAGAGGTGGTGGGTTCAAAACTGCAAAAAAACTGCCCTGGCCAAAAACTGCAAAAAAAAGGGGGGGGGGCTTTCTTTCAATCTGGCTGGCCATGGTGGCTCACTCCTGTAATCCCAGCACTCTAGGAAGCCAAGTGGGGAGGATCTATAGAGGTCAGCACGCAGTTCAAGACCAGCCTAAGCAAGAGCAAAACCCCCATCTCTGCTAAAAATAGAAAAATTAGTCCAATATGGTGGTGGGCATCTGTAGTCCCAGCTATTCGGGAGGCTGAGGCAGGAGGATCAATTAAACCCTGGAGTTTGAGGTTGCTGTGAGCTATGACGCCACAGCACTCTAGCCTGGGTAACAGAGACTCTGTTTCAAAAAAAAGAAAAAGTTTCATTTGATGTCACTCACTGAAACAGTGCATAACCCCTAAGAAGGAGGTTTGCTTTTTATAATTTTGCACATTTTTCCTGTATTTGATCAGATCCCCAAAACCCTGCTGCCTAAACAAAAGTTTGCGCAAAAAAGAGGCAGCCAACATGTAAAGACTATTTTGTAAATATTGTGTAAAATTCTGTCATAAATATTTTGTACATTTAGCTCTAATTTCCCTTTCTCCCTGTGTAGAGTGACCTTAGGGGTGAGGTCTATATTGTACATCATGATCTATACCTCAAACTGTCATATTAGTCTCTTTAGCTGCAATACTCATTCTAATTTGTTTCAGGTAATAAATAGATTAATCAATCAATAAGGATACCCAGTCTGTTTTCCATCTGAAAAAATTGAGAGGACAAACACCTGTGCTTTGTGTAAGCTGCACAATTACACTAACCATGTCTGACTGAGTGGTGTCGAACAGGGGAGCTGAGCAGAAGGCAGTACGAACCCTTGTTCCCTCCTCCAAATTACATTCTTAGTCTTCAGTTTAATTTCTCACAGATTTCTCCGTAGTCACTAGCAGGTTGTGCTAATATTTTTAAACTCCTATAAAATTATAGTTTAGGGATTATATAACCTTAGAATTCAGTCTACTTTCAATACCATTTTAAATTTTTCATCATCTATCTTATTATAAAGGCAATATTCATTAATTTTTTAAAAATCAAATAATGCAAAAATAAAGGAGAAATTGAAAGTCATGTATAACTGAGGTGTGAAAGTGGAATAAAGAGAGCACGGGAAGGAAATTTTTTAAAAGGTGACTTTACATTTGTTGCATCAAAATAATCACATCCACATTCTACTTTGCCTATTAACTACTACACGCACGTACATATAAAACCACATGTGATTAACATCAGATGCTGGTTTAAGTAGAAATCCATTATACATTTAGAGGACAGAAGTCATCTCACTATGTGTCAAAAATAATTACAGGTCTAATTCTTTGTAAATCACTGTCAGACACATTATCTTACTTGATGACTCATTCATTGAAGAGATGAGTATGAGTGACTGTCAAGGGCAAAGAACTGTGCCTTCCACTGAGGCCACTGCAGTGAATAGCACCAGCCCTGCTGAAAATTCTATCCTAATGGGAAAGGTGAGATATGAACAACCAATTACACGGTCAATTATTTAATTAGAAATGCTGATAAGGTCCCAGACGCAGAGTGCATGGTGCTCTAAGAGGAAGGAGTCTAACCTCACAGAAGTGCAGGTGCATGGTGCTCTAAGAGGAAGGGGTTTAAGTTCACAGAGGCACAGATGCATGGTGCTCTAAGAGGAAGGGAGAGGTGCAGACGCATAGTCCTCTAAGAGGAGGGGGTCTAATCTCGCAGAAGTGTGGGTGCATGGTGCTCTAAGAGGAAGGGAGAGGTGGGGGTGCATGGTGCTCTAAGAGGAAGGGAGAGGTGGGGTGCAAGGTGCTCTAAGAGGAGGGGGTCTAACCTCGCAGAAGTGCAGGTGCATGGTGCTCTAAGAGGAAGGGAGAGGTGGGGTGCAAGGTGCTCTAAGAGGAAGGGGTCTAACCTCACAGAAGTGCAGGTGCATGGTGCTCTAAGAGGAAGGGAGAGGTGAGGGTGCATGGTGCTCTAAGAGGAAGGGGTCTAACCTCACAGAAGTGCAGATGCATAGTGCTTTAAGAGGAAGGGAGAGGTTCAGGATGCACGGTGCTCTAAGAGGTGGGGGTCTAACCTCGCTGAGCTACAGACGCATGGTGCCCTAAGAGGAAGGGGTCTAACCTCACAGAAGTGCAGAAGCATAGTCCTCTAAGAGGAAGGGGTCCAACCTCACAGAAGTACAGGTGCATGGTGCTCACAGAGGAAGGGGTCTAACCTCACTGAAGTACACATGTATAGTCCTCTAAGAGGAAGGGGTCTAACCTCACTGAGGTACACATGCATAGTCCTCTAAGAGGAAGGGGTCCAACCTCACAGAAGTACAGGTGCATGGTGCTCACAGAGGAAGGGGTCTAACCTCACTGAGGTACACATGTATAGTCCTCTAAGAGGAAGGGGTCTAACCTCACAGAGGTAC
>CAUYON010096491.1:0-10768 GCA_963573935.1 Arctocebus calabarensis
GTCTTTATATAGTGATCAAGGAAATGCCATGAAGGATATCTGTAACAGTATGATCAAAATATTTCTGAATGTATATGAATCGTGCCCTGTGATTGCACCAATGTACACAATTATGATTCAATAAAATTATTAAAAAAAAAATTGTTGGTGTGGTGGGATTGGATGACTGGTCTCCAAGTTAAATGACCTTTATCTTATACACATGGTACCATGCCAAAATATAAAATATTCCTTCTCTTCTTTTGTATTTTTAAATTGGGAACGGGATATTGAACTTTGTCAAATGCTTGTCCTGCCTTTACTGAGATGATGATGTAGTTTTTTCATCTTTCATTTTGCTAATGTGTTCTGTCATATCACATTCCAGGACTAAATCACGCTTGGTGATGGTCTTTTTGATTTGTTGTTGAATTCAATTTGTGGAAGATTCTTGCATCTATCTTCACCATGGATGTTGACTTACAGTTTTTTTGTAGTGTCCTTGTCTGGCTTTGGAGTCAGTGTGATGTTGACATTACAAAATGAATTTGGAAGTATCTCCTCCTCTTCTCATTTTTGAAAAAGTTTGAAAAGGTTTAGTATTAATTTTTTCTCTGAATAGTAGAATTCATTCATGCAATCATAGGATTGTATATTTCCTTTTGTTTATAGGATTTTGATTACTGTTTTGGTATCCTTATTTGGTTTTATTCTTTCTTAGGCTATTTCTTCTGGCTTCAGTCTTGGTACATCTCATCTTTCTGGGATTCATTCATTCCTTTCTCTGCATTATCCAATTTGTTGTATATAATTGTTCATAAGAGTCCCTTACAAATTTTTAAGGCATCCGTTTTAGTGTCTCCTCTTTCATTCTTGTTTTAATTATTTGAATCATTCTTCTTTTTACTTAGCTAAAAAATTGTCGATGTTGGTCATTATTGCAAAATATCAACTTTAGTATTGTCATTTTTTCTATCATTTTATTATTCTGTATTTGATTTAATCTATCCTGGTATTATTTCCTTTCCTCCTCTAAGTTTGGTCTTAGTGTGTGCTTCTTTTTCTAGACCATTGAGGTGTGTGGATATTTGAGGAATTTCTTTCTTTCTTTCTTTCTTTCTTTCTTTCTTTCTTTCTTTCTTTCTTTCTTTCTTTCTTTCTTTCTTTCTCTTTTCTTTTCTTTTCTTTTTTTTAAGTAGGCCTTTGTCACTTTTAACTTTCTTCTTACTACAGGTTTGCCACACCCTGTAAGTTTTGGTATACTGTGAATGTGTTTTCATTTGTCTAAAGATATTTTTAAAATTCCCCTTTAATATACTCTTTGACTCAATGGTTGTTTAAATGACAGATTTTTAGTTTCCTACTATTTGAGAATTTTCCCATTAAAAGTTAAAATATTATAATCTCATACAAACATACATGCATATAAAATTTCATTTATCATATCATCCCAATACACTTTTATTTGTTAGTATTTAAGCCAATGTGAAGTTCATGTTTATGTTAACATTCTTCATTGTTAAGTTATGCAGTAGATGGATTTTTTTGTCACAATATTTTTACTTTTTCCGAATTTTAAAATTGACTTATTTTTTTATGTTCTCTGAATCAATAGCAACTAAATAAACGCTAAAGTTTTCTCAGCATTTGTTTCTAAATATTCTCTCAAGTTACTAGGCCACATCATTTTTTAACAATTTTATTTTTCTAGAGAATTCTTTCCCAGAGCTTTCAGACTTATTCCAGTATGTGGTTCATAGCTCTTATCTTTTGATTTTTATTTACCAGCATCTTGACATTTTCTTTTATTCGTTCCAGAACTGATAGGACTTCTTATGTATCCAGAGAGTGGTTTCAATGAACAATATTCCCCACCATCTTTCTAAGGAAAGTGCTTGAATGGTAAATTTTTGAAAGCATTTAAGTGTGAAAATGCCATTACCCAGATATGAAATTGTGGATCAGAAATAAATTTCCCTCAGAAGTGTGAAAGTATTGTCACTGTATCTTTTTGCTTATAGTATTGCTATTGGGAATTCAAAGTCATTCTTTGAACTTGATTTGTGTTTTGTCCCTCAATGTTTACTTTGGATTCATTAATATTTTTCTTTTTCTGGACCTGTTTTTTGTAGGCTCTTTCAAACTGGAAATTAAAGTTTTACAGTGTATTTTTTTTTAATTTATTTCACTAATGGTTTCCATATATTTGTTTTTTTCTGGAACAGCCATTATTTAATTATTAGTTATCCTAAAATGGATTTCTATTCATCTTATCTTTTTTGTTCCATTTTCTTTTTCTTTGTCCTTTGATAAATTGTTTCTGTTATCAGTTTTCCATTTCTTCTTTCTCAGTGTATTGTTTTTTAAAAAACCACCTTGAATACAATTTTAGTGAAACTTGGACTCAGGAATATATATATATATATATGCACACACATATATATACACACACACAAACACACACATGTATGTATATAGTTTTGAACCTCTATATTTATAGAATTTGTCAATAAAAACTTCCAATGTCTTATTGGAGTATGAACCTTAGGTTTGAAAACATCCCTAGATACCAACAATGTTAAGTTTTATAGTCAATGACTGTTTTTTTCTAGTAGTATGCAGTGAGAAATGTGTCAACCACTTTTTTAAGTACCTCTTCATCTACCATTTATGAATGATTATGCCAACTGATTCACTCTAGATTGGTGCATGTAAAGGCTTTCTAAGTGTTTGAGACTAGCTTAGATATCCCCCCAAATTACGTCTGCTGGAAAACCTAATCTTAAGTTTTTTACCTGTTTTTCACACACACACACACACACACACACATGCACCCACACACGATCATGACTTTCAGCGCATTCATTTCCCCCTGGACAATCATGTGACTAGCAACATTGCACTTATGGTTTGCTGGCAAGTATAAAAATCTTCTCCATGTAGACTGAAATATGAGAAACCCATGAAAATGCTGAGCTATTTACACAGTGTTATTTCACACTTAAGTTGATACCTTAAACCTTTCACTAAGAGGTTAGTCACTTGAATCCTGAGTTTTATACAATGTTAGTTCCAGTTTTGTCATAGCTAAGTATTTTTTCATTTAGTCATTTTGGTAATTATTTTTAGTCCCTTGCAATATCAGATGGACAGTGCGTTCTCCAAGTCTTAGAAGTGTGCTTTCAAAATTTGACATAAAATTGTGCTTTTGATGGGCAAAGCAGAGAACCAAATAACAGAGTCAGCTCTCAAAATGGGGATATAATTACATGCTTTGAAAAACCTGCCTGTTGACACTTCCTTTCTTTCATTCAGCCGAAAAATGATGACAGCCTTGCCTCCAGCAAAGCCCTTTCTGTGGGAAGAGAGGCTCCACCTGGGACAGACAAGTCCTAAGTACAGCTGTGTGAGACAGAGCCACTCTCAGGGGGCTCAGGTCTGTTTCAGTCAAGGCTGATCTTTAGTCTGAAACACAGTGTCGCAAGTAGTGACAGTCAAGAAATGTTACCAAGCAATAAACTCCTCACGTACTAGTGAGTGGACTAGGCACTTAGCCCTACAGAGGCTGGAATAGCTCGCAAATACCCTGTCACAATATATCGGAATGGAGTGGCGGTAAAGAATTCATTTATATTGAACCAGGAGACTAGACCCAGAGTCAGGGATGGGGTGCCGTTCACAAGCTGGAAAGGCACGTGCCAACACTCGCCCCAGAGGGCAGAGTAAGGAAACAGTGTTCATTTGTTTGATAATTCAACATCTTATTTTATTTTTATAAAATATTCCTTTTGAAAATATATAAAAATTTCATGAGTCAGCTCAAGAATACATTAGTTAAAATTAAACAAGCAGATTTCAATTTCAGATTACTGAGCACTAATACTCCTCAATCTTATAAAAGAAACTTTTGAGCCTAGAAATACACCAAGTAATAACAAGAAGTAAAGATTAAATCTCCTGATACAGTACTTCGTGGGGATGTCTTTTATTAGAAACAGTTTGTCCTTTGCAATAACAATTATTACTTGCCTTTTACAAGACATTTAAGAAGCCTAGAAAATACTCCTACCATTTATTTTTATATGATCTTGAATAATTTAATAACCTACTTCTTAGGGATTGGAGACTTTTATGCTGAAAATTTTAATTTTTTGCCCTTATGTATTGCAAGTTTAAATATAAAAAAGCACAGCAGTGTTGTTGTGATGGGAAAACCATGGAATGTGGAATCACTCCTTCTAGCTTTCATTATTAATCTTCACTTAACTTCTGAACAAGGGCAATTCATTTAGTATCTTGGAACTGCAATTTTTTCTGTAAAATATAACGTACGCTCTTTGAAATAACACATTGCATTTAAATCATATGCTTATAGATTGGCAAAGAGATTTTTTTTAAATATCCTTACTGGACTAGATTTCAAAACATGAAGGAAATGGTTCAATATCAAAATACAGTTTGATTTTATAGAATGTCGTGTTTTGTTATTTGAAAATAAAAGTTATACCTTCAATTTCCACAATAAAAGAAAAACTTTGTACTATTTATTGATTTCCCCATACGCCATCATAAATATTTTGCAACCAACCTCGTGGTTTTCCGTATTCAAAACCTGGTATATTTTTAGCCAGTGGAATCATCAATACCGGCTTTCTATTCACAGCTCATTTGAAAAACTCTGCTATCCCATTTGTCAGTCAGAGAATCATAGAAATTGAGCTAAAAGAATGTTAGCAGTGATAAAGTCACATTTATTTCTTCTTCTAAAATGTTAAAACCTCTCTAGAAAAATTAATATTAGTGTATGTGTGTGCATGCATGCATGGGTAGAAAAATAAAAATATAGGCAATAGGGGAAATCAAAAACATCCTCCATGCTATTTTTAAAAATAGTATTTGATTTTATTTTTTGTAGAGATCGGATCATGCTCTGTTGCCCAGGCTGGTCTCCAATGCCTGACCTCAACTGATGCTTCTGCCTTGCCCTCCTGAAGTACGGGCATTATCGGTGAGAGTCTCCTAGCTAGTGGCGTGTGGGAATGCCCACAGTGTACAACTTCGATAACTCACACCTGCTGCGCTAAAAGATTCCTACTTACTGAGTTTTGCTTGCATCTCTGAAGTAGTTCTGCTAGCATCCCATCTATGACATCCCAGAGAATTCCTGTATTATCAAAAGAGCTTGAGACATACTCTCTCTAATGAGGAAAACTTATTAGGTTAGGTCTGGGGCAAGACCCCTTTCCTAACTTGTTTTTCCTTTGAGTCTCCATCTCTGTTCTAAATGTAGTCACTGTTTCGTATAGGTCTCAACCCTGTGCATATTCTTTAGAGTATTCTTTCTTTATCTGTCTGACTCATTATTATCCTCTTCATATCTAATAATTCTGCATGCTAAAATTTTGTTATTTAGGAGATATTTCAGGATTGTCTTATAATATACTTTATTTCATTTCTTTTTTCTTTCTTTCTTTCTTTTTTTTGTAGAGATAGAGTCTCACTTTATCGCCCTTGGTAGAGAGCTGTGGCATCACACAGCTCACAGCAACCTCCAGCTCCTGGGTTTTTTAGGCGATTTTCTTGCCTCAGCCTCCCAAGTAGCTGGGACCACAGGCACCCACCACAATGCCTGGCTATTTTTTGTTGCAGTTCACCTGGGACAGGGTTTGAACTCACCACCCTCAATATTTGGGGCTGGCGCCCTACTCACTGAGCCAAAGGCACTGCCCTTTATTTCATTTCCTAATTCTTAATTATTATGTATGCACTCACATTTATTTAGGGGGTACATGTGGTATTTTGATATAAACATAAAATGAATAATAAATTAGGGTAACTGGGGTACTCACCACCTCAAGCATTTTCATTTCTTTATGTTAGAAACATTCCAATTTCATTCTCTTATTTAGAAATATATAACAAATTATTATTAACTATACCCTCCCTATTGTGAGATATTCCTTCTGTCTACTTAGGTTATTAAATGTGAAGTGTAAGATTAAGATCAGGATTCCCTTAAGGGCTAAATTTGATGGTTGATATCTCTGATGTTTCGCTTTGACACTTCTCATTTTATTTTCATTGTGAAAGTATATCCTCATTATTTCAAATGCATACGTTGGCTTGTGATTATCCTGCAAATTTTTGTAGGGTGATTTTTGTGAAACCATGGATGAGTGGAAAATTTATGTTATTTGTGAATGTGAATTCTATCACAGAATTGATGCAATGAAGACAGCTTGACATATGCAGAAAGTGTTTGGGAAGTTCGTGGCTAATGCACACAGCATTGATGGATTGAGAGGTTCCATTCTCATGAATTTAATCTTCAAAATGAAACACATGGGAAACCCAAGACTAAGGTGAATAATGAGGAGCCAAAGCTGTCATGGGAGCAAATCCATCTCAACCTACGTGTGAATTAGCAGCAAGGTCTGATGTTATCGTTCCAACAGTATTGGTCCAATACTATTCAACAAGGTGCAGAAGCTGCGTAGATGAGTTCTGAGTGAATTAAAGGAACAAAAGAAGAAAAGCCATCTCTGAGCTTGCCTTTCTCTGCTGTCCTGAGATGGAGGTTAACCATTTCTACACTGTATTATTGAGAGGAAAAATGGATTCTCTTTGACAATCACAAGAGTTTCGAACAATTATTGGACACAGGTGAAGTGCCAAAACTCTTCCACAACTGAACATTCATTGAAAAAAGTATATGAGGTCTATGTGGTAGTCTTCAGTTGTATTATTCACTATAGCTTCATGAAACCTCGTTCATCGATTACTGCAGATATCTACTGCAACCACAGGACAAAATAATGAGGGTGCCATGATCAAGCAGCTGAGATCAGAGACAGGACAATTCTCTTGCAAGACAATGCTTGACTACATGTGGCAAACAACGCTGCTCAAACTACAGACGCTGGGTTTGGCAATTCCGTGCCATCCACCGTGTTGACCAGACCTTGCACTAACTGAGTACTTCTTCTTTCACTCCTGGACCTCTTCTTGCAATGAAATATATGTGGAAAACACCATTCTGTATTTCATCACTATTCACTCCCCAGGCTTCTTTACTGCTGACATAAACAAGCTACCACCAAAATGGAAAAACTGTGTCAACAATTTAATTGCATACTTTGATGTACTTTGATGAATGTATGGCTTCTTGTGTGAGATATAATGAACAAAATTTTTATTCAAAATTGGACATTTCAAATTTAATGACTTAATAACTGCACCCATTAACCACCACCTCTTTATCTCTCTGTCTCCTCTACCAATCCCAGTGTGTGATAAGCAGCATTTAATTCTCCACCTGCCTACATTTATTTTTTTATTTGCTCCTACATATTTAGGAGAATGTGTTACATCTCTCTGTATATGCCTGGTTTATTTGTCCTTCAGGTTCATCAATGTAGTGGCCAATGACTGGATTTTATCCTTTTTATGGCTGACTAATATTCCTTTGTGCATGTGTACCTCATTTTCTTTATCCATTGTCAAACATGAGGTTATTCCATATCTTGGATGTTATAAATAATGTTGCAATAAATGTGAGACTGCAGATATCTCGTTAATGTACTGATTTGCTTGCTTTTTGGATATAGATCCAACAGTGGGATTGTTGCACCATGCAGCAGTCTTATTTTTGGTTTGTTTAGTAACCTTTGTAATGTTCTCCTTACAGAAATGCCAACATTTCTGCTAACAGTGTAAGAGGGTTCTTCTTCCTCCACATCCTCCCCGGCACTTGTTATTTCCTGGCCTTTGAATAAAAGCCATTTGCCTGTGGTAAGATGATACCTCCCTGTACTTTTGATTTACATTTCTCTGATAATTAATGATGTTGAGCATTTTGCAATACACCCATTGGCTATTTGCACCTCTTCCTTAGAAAACTTTCTACCCAATCTTTAGCCTATTTTAATGTGATTATCATATTTTTTCTATTAAATTGTTTGAACTCCTGTCAGCTGGGTAGACTGGACACATTTTCTCCTATTATAGGATATCTCTTCACTTTGCTGACTATTTGTAAGCTTAGTGTAATCCCATTTCACCATATTTGCTTTAGTTGCCTGCGCTTCTGTGGTCTTACTCACAAAATCTTTGCCCAAATCAATGCCCTAGTGTGTTTCCCCAAAGTTTTCTGCTAGTCATTTTGTGGTTTCCTTGCATAAGGTAAGAGATAGGGTTCTAGTTTTATTCTTCAGTATATAAATATCTAGTTTTTCCAGAATAACTCATTGGAAAGACTACTCTTACCCCAAGGAATACTCTTTGCTTCTTTGTCAAAGGTGAGTTAATTATAAATGTGTGGACTGATTTCTGGGCTCTCTATTCTGTTACATTGGTCCTTGTGTGTTTTGTTATTGCCAGTACCATGCCATTTTGGTAACTAGCTTTGCAGTATAATTTGAAGTTAAGTAGAATGATGTCTTTAGCTTTGTTCTTTTTGATCAAGGTTGTTCTGGGTATATTTGGACCTCTTACCAGTTTATATATATTTTAGAATAATTTTTGCCATTTTTGTGAAGAATGATATTTTTATAAGGATTGTATTGAATCTGTAAATTTCTTTGAATAGCATGGACAGTTTGACATTAATGATTTTTTACAAAACATGCAATATCTTTACCGTTTTATGTATTTTAAAATTTCTTTTATCACTATTTATAGTTTTCATGGTAGTGATCATTCACTTCTTTGGATAAGTTTATTTCTAGGTCTTTTATTTTATTTGTAGCTGTTTTATTTTTTAAATGGAATTACTTTTTGGTTTCTTTTTAAAATCATTTATTTTTCTTATGTTGATTTTATATCCTGCAAATTTAGTTAACTTTTTTTTTTAATTAGCTCTAAGAATTTTTTTTTTTGTAAAGTCTTTAGGTTTTTTTAAATATAAGATGACATCATCCTCGGAAAATATGGGCAATTCAAACTTCTTCCATTGCCATTTGGATGTTCTTCTTTCTCTTATCTATTTTTTTTTTGGGGGGGACTTTGTATATTTTATTTTTATTTTTTTTATTGTTGGGGATTCATTGAGGGTACAAGAAACCATGTTACACCGATTGCATTTGTTGGGTAACGTCCCTCTTACAATCGTGTTTTGCCCCCAAAAGGTGTGGCACACACCAAGACCCCACTCCCCTCATTCCTGCCCTCTCTCTGCTCTTCCTTTCCCCACCCCTCCCTTAATCTTTCTCTCTCTGCTCTCCCCTTCCCTCACCCCCACTGTGTCAATAATTGTCATTAATTGTCAAACTTGAGTAAATGGGATTCATGCTTCTCCATTATTGTGATGCTTTACTAAGAATAATGTGTTCCACTTCCATCCAGTTTAATACAAAGGCTGTAAAGTCTCCATTTTTTAAAATGGCTGAATAGTATTCCATAGTGTACATATACCATAGCTTGTTAATCCATTCCTGGGTTGGTGGGCAGTTAGCTTGTTTCCACATTTTGGCAACTATAAATTGAGCTGCAATAAACAGTCTAGTGCAAGTGTCCTTATGATAAAAGGATTTTTTTCCTTCTGGGTAGATGTCTAGTAATGGGATTGCAGGATCAAATGAAAGGTCTAGCTTGAGTTCTTTGAAAGTTCTCCATACTTTCTTCCAAAAAGGTTGTGTCATTTTGCAGTCCCACCAGCAGTGTAAAAGTGTTCCCTTCTCTACAAATCCATGCCAGCATCTGCCGTTTTGAGATTTTTGTGATGTGGGCCATTCTCACTGCAGTTAGATGGTATCTCAGGGTGGTTTTGATTTGCATTTTGGTCTAATAATTATGGATGATAAGCATTTTTTCATATATTTATTAGCCATTCATCTGTCTTCTTTAGAGAAGGTTCTATTCATGTCTCTTGCCCATTGATATATGGGATTGTTGGCTTTCTTCATGTGGATTAATTTGAGTTCTCTATAAATCCTTGATATCAAGCCTTTGTCTGATTCAAAATATGCAAATATCCTTTCTCATTGGGTAGGATGCCTATTTGCTTTGGTTGTTGTCTCCTTAGCTGTACAGAAACTTCTGAGTTTAATTAAGTCCCATTTGTTTATTTTTGTTGTTGCTGCAATTGCCATGGAGGTCTTCTTCATGATGTCTTTCCCCAGGCTGATATTTTCCAGTGTTTTTCCTATGCTTTCTTTCAGGATTTTTGTTGTGTTATGAACACTACCACACTTATCAATTATCTCAATAAATGTTAATGACTTGAATTCCCCACTGAAGAGGCAAAGATTGGCTGACTGGATTAAAAAACACAAGCCATCCATTTGTTGTCTGTAGGAAACACGGTTAGCTTCAAAAGACAAATTAAAACTCCGAGTTAAGGGTTGGAAGATAATTTTTCAGGCAAATGGAATTCAGAAGAAAAGAGGAGTTGTAATCTTAATTTCAGATACATGTGGATTTAAAGCAACTAAAGTCAAAAAAGACAAAGATGGTCATTTTATATTGGTCAAGGGAAAAAAACAACAAGAAGACTTTTCAATTCTAAATATTTATGCTCCCAGTTTAAATGCTCCCAGATTCTTGAAACAGACCTTACTCAGCCTGAGCAATACGATAGACTATAATACCATAATACCATAATAACAGGGGACTTTAACACTCCTCTTGCAGAGCTGGAGAAATCCTCTAAACATAAATTAAACAAAGATATAAGGGACTTAAATGAGACCCTAGAACAACTGTGCTTGATAGATGCATATAGAACTCTCCATCCCACAGATAAAGAATATACATTCTTCTCATCGGCCCATGGAACATTCTCCAAAATTGA
>CAUYON010096493.1:0-12780 GCA_963573935.1 Arctocebus calabarensis
CATTTCCTTGATCACTATATAAAGACATTAATACTCTACCTTTAATAAGTTTCGCCAGTACCCTGCTAAGATGCACCGTAGGTGTGTTCCCACTAATTGCCCTCCCTCTACCCATCCTCCCCCCACCCCTCCCCTCCCTGCCCCCTCTCCTGGTGTTTTTTCTTGACTATTCACATTGTTTTTGTATTGATGGGCAATGGTTGAGAATGAGAAGCATATATATTTTAAAAGAATATACTCTGCTTTCTGTCAAATGCGAGACAGCAGGTAAAGAAAGCTAATGGGGATAGAATTCCAGAGGGAATCCTAAAGAAAAAGGAATAATTGCCTGGAACAATCTATCAGTTCAAAGGCGTGGACCAAGGAAACGCAAGAGTTTGTTGACCTGTCGCTTAGATAATGAATTGTTGCAATTTGAAAATTCTATGTATGATGATTTTATCTGTTACTTCAAAACACAATTGGAAACAAAGGAGCGAAATTGACTCAAATCAAATTTAAATCTCAAATTTCATATGTGTAAATGAGCTTTCTAATGGTATGCTTCCTGAGATCAAAAATGAACCGATACCCTCAATTCTCTGAAAGTAAAATGCCCAACATAATTACAAAGATTTTTTTTTCGAAGCACTCTGGGCTTAAATACACACAGGCAAACACATGCACACCCTTCACATGGCCACTCATTCCCACTTCTTTGCTGTCTTACTTTTCTCTTTCCTATCAGTTTTTAAAAGGTAGATATAAAATTTGAGCTCTTAGCACGGATTAAGCGCTGTGCAAAGTATCTCACTTGGATTGCCTTAGAAATCCTCCAGGGTACCGCTGTTTGTATGCTTTTTTCTCATGTCAGATAGTGCAGGCCTGGAGTGATGACACAGCTAATTGCTGGAACCTGACTCCTGAGTTTATGACTTGGACCCCTATTCAATCTTCCTTCCCACCTAAGGAGTCTAAACCATAACAAAGATGCCTTTGTACCTAGTTGCATTTATTATCATTCCTAGCCACATAAGTAACCCTTTTCTCTTCCATGAAATTGCTGTAAGCTGCTATTGTATTTAGCTGTGGAAAAGTAGATTTTTATGCATCCTATCTCAGTGATGACTTTTTTATAGTAACAACCCCCACCCCCACCCCACCCCGTGTATAAGGTTAGGTAGATTTGTCGGTATACCATAGATGGACACGCAGCTATCTGGAAGGATGTAAGAGAAACTGTTGGCTTCTAGATAAAATTAAGCAGCGTGGCTGAAGGTGAGAGAGTTAACCTTTTGATATTTCGTACATGCACTTATATTACCTAATCAAAAGCAGTTTCCAAATCAAATGCAATCGAGCCACACAACCAGCACAGAAATCCATTTTATGCTCCTGGAAGAATATTGCCTCTCACGTGGATGATCAATTGCTTATTATAACATTTATGAATCATCCATAAAACATTATTGGCCACATTCTTTCTGTTTTCTGCAAATTAATTTTTTTGCATTAAAATCAATTTAATTTTAATGATCAGTTTATTACCTTTTAATTGTTTTATAAGTGTTGTCATTTTCTACTTTCAGATAAAAATCAGTGGGCTTTTTTTTAGAGGCAGTGACATTTAGGCTTCTACAAACTGATTTGTACTCAGTGCAAGCTCATGCAAAAGTTCAAACTTTATTTTAAATTTCAGATTCATATGAGGGTACATCCAATTAGTTTCTGGTGTTTGCATTTGTAAGGGAACGTCCCAGTTGTAGTTGAGTCCTTCACTCAGCAAGTGTGCCATACATCCTTACCTTGTACCCACTGGGTGGCTGTTTACCAAATTCCCTTTCCCCACCTTTTACCCTCCCCTTCTCTTGAATTTAATTATTTTTCTCTCTTGTGGGCCTCTAGTTGACATTCACGTATTATGAATCTGACAAAGGGCTAATAATCAAAATCTACAGAGAACTCAAGCAAATCAACCAGAAAAGCTCAAACTTTAACACAGTTTGACTTTATACTCTGGGTTTTAACAATGGGCTAGAGGACGCACTCCATGCAGGAAGCCAGAAAGTGAGGACTGTGTTTCTTTGAAAACATCAGCCGCTCTGAGGATGTTGCATCTCAGTTCTTAGCCTCAGTGTCCATTCACTCATTCATTTATTCATTTATTCCTTCACTTGTGCCTCATGATAATTAGATCCTTTCCAGATGTCCAATTTGCCTTGGGTGACAATATATGAGAAATCATGGGAGCAAAGGAAGCCATTTCAACAGAATGAAACAAAAGCAGTTTTATTAATCTGGTTAATGCCAGGAGTCCCAGCTGTACCTCACAGGCAGATAAAATTGTGGGCAGAGCAGTCTGTACAGTTGCATAAATGCCAGCCATTCTTTAGACTCAGATGCAAATCAGCTTAGGTTTATATTTGATCCTTGAATCATCTTTTTTTTTTTTTTTTGGAACCAGCTGGAGTTTTTGGCCATAATATGTTAACAATTTTTGGATGAATTGTGTTGTGGTCACCATAGGCCTCTCTCCAGACTGAATACTATTATTCAGTTTCATTTTTTAAGTAGTTAATTATACATATTTCAGCAGGAATAATCTCTAGTGTATCTATAGATGCTTAATAAAATATGCCTTAATAAAATTTTTTTCCGAGCAGAAAAAAATGAAAAGCATGTCTGATTGTCACAGATAGTGCTGTGTACAATGGCGAAGACTCTAGCTCTGGATTTGGAAGTTGGATTCATTCGTGGTTAGCTCTGTGTGCTAGTACAAGTTAATTAAATCTCCCTAAGCCTCAATTTGCTCATTTAAAAGCAAGGTCTGTTGTAAGGATTAAAGTATATAACTCGAATGAAACGCTTAGTACAGTGCACGATATTGTGTAATCACTCAATGGATGGTAATTCTTATTTTTGTGGTGGTGGCTCTCTGGGTTACTAAAGAGGCATGTGAGATCCAGTGATGTCAGCACTTGCTGAGGTGGGCGTGAGCAGAGATTCTCAAATAGCTTCTCTGCAAGGGTGGGGTGAAATAATTTCCTCTGACAGCTCAATTATCTTCTCTCACTTGCAAAGCCCTCCAGAACATATTTCTAATCCAGACTTAATTCCAACATTTTCCCAGCACAAGCCTGTTTTAGCCAGAGGCCCCTCCTCAGATTCTTGTCTGTGAACTTTCCTTGAGGAAGAATGTCCCCACCTAAACCTGGTTCCCCATCCGTCATCCTTCAAAGCTAGCTCCAGTTTCATTACAGTGAAGTTGTCTCCA
Organism: Arctocebus calabarensis; assembly: GCA_963573935.1. Classification (NCBI taxonomy): domain Eukaryota; kingdom Metazoa; phylum Chordata; class Mammalia; order Primates; family Lorisidae; genus Arctocebus; species Arctocebus calabarensis. The sequence continues at coordinate 3,254 of CAUYON010096493.1, forward strand.
AATATTTTGTCCTCTCCTCCTGTTTCCCATGTGTCAACCAACTAATTATTTTCTCTGCTCATTTTGGTGGGGTATTTGTATTCTAGGCTGTCACAACAAATTTTCCACACATGTAGTGGCTTGAAACAAAGTAAATTTATTATCTTAAAGTCATAGGTCAAGAGTCTGACACAGGTTATCACTCAGTTAAGACCAAGGTGTCGTAGAGCTAAGTCCTTTTCTAAGGGATCTAGGTATGAATCTTTTTTCTCATTCATTCAAGCGTGGTAGAGTCCAGTTCCTCGTTTTTTTCCTGGCTGTTGGCTGCAGGCCACCCTTTGCTCCCAGAGGACTCTCTGGGATCTTTTTTTTTTTTTTTATTGTCTTTATTATTAAATCATAGCTGTGTATAATAGTGCAACCAAGGGGTACAATGTGCTGGTTTCATATACAATCTGAACTATTTTCACCAAACTGATTAACATAGCCTGCCTGGCATTTTCTCAGTTACTATATGAAGACATTTGTATTCTGCATTTAGTAAGGTTCGTCTGTACCCTTCTAAGATGCACCGCAGGTGTGGCCCCACCAATTACCCTCCCTCCACCCCTCTGGGATCTTTGCAGATGGCTTTCTGTCTCAGAATGCCAGTGGAACATGCAATCCTCATGCATCTGAGGCCTCACCCTTCTGCTTCCTTTCTCCAATCTGATGAAATCAAGTGATTTGATAGAACCCACCAACCTAATCAGGAATAATCTCCCTATCTCCAGGTTCATGTCCTTATTTACAATTGTGAAGTCCTTTCTTTACCATATTATGGTTTAGGCAGTTTTGATGAGTCATTATTCTATCCTACGTAGTTTTATCAAGCCCATTCAGGATTTTAATTACACTTCGGGTCATGTCTGAATCGAATGTATTTTTTCAATGTCAATGTTCTGGATGGTAAAAACGGACAAAGGATGTTGTCACAGTCTTCTATACCCTAATGTGACCTAACCTCAGATCTCTAAAAATGATCCAGGAGGCATTCGGGGAGATTGCTGAGTCAATGCTTCAAGAGAGTATTTGGGTTTTAATTTTATATATTAAACTGTCAAATACAAAGGATTTTTTATGTTGGAAAAACAATTTATGAGACTCCTTCTTATAACAGGATTTTTCTTTGGCAAATGCCATGAACTTAACTATGCTTGGGCTGGTTTAGGTAACAGGTGTTATGATCTTGAAGCTGAACTTCAAGGTTGAGTTTACTGGCTTAGGAGAAATATTTGTTGTAACAGCATTTATTAACATCGTGCTTTACAGCAATGGCAAAGGAGATAAAGTGTTCTCTGCCTGATAGACATTTCTCTAGGAAGCCACGTTTAAATGTCCTTCATGTTGACATAATAATTTTATGAGTGGGAAAATTACTTTATCTCATCCTGGGCATTCTACTGAAATATTATGAACTCTTATCTTCATATTTTCTTTGGACATTCACTCATGATTCTCCCTGTTTCTATCTTCTGACTCTTAATATATAAAGCAAACAAATACATTTAACAAAAAGCAATTTCTAAGCCTTCACACAAACCGTTTCTCTTTTCTCATGTTTAATTTCTTCTTCACACTTCTCACCAGGAAATCTGTCTGTAAAACCCCCACTGAAATTCTTCCCAAGGATAGTCTTCTTTTATTCCTCCTCACCTCTACAGAATATGAAGTACGCCAGCGTTGTTTTGTATTCCCAGAAACTAGCACCAAATTCAGCTCCATAAACACTAAACATGTCTTCATAACTGATTAATAATATCTACCATTGAACAAATTGACAATACCGCTATACTTTTTCTATAGAATATAATCTGAAGTGATTGCTGCTTCTTTTTCCTATTATTAATATTGTTTGGCTTATTAGTTTGTTTGCTCAATGTTTGTAATGATTCTATAGATTACGGAAACTGACAAGTGAATTTAGTTTTGTTTTTTTTTTTTCTATTGACAAGGTAGTAAAAGGTTTGTTCTGAAACATTTTCCTGTGGCATGATTGACGATTACTTCTATCCAAGAAAACTAGAGACTGTGATTATTTAGCTTAAAGCTAATAAAGAAGCACAAGTATTCAATTGATCTTGTCTATAACTCTTTAAGGGTCCATACCATGCTGAATATTACCTTCTGTATCAGTAGAAATGGCCTGAGCCATTGAGAATAACATTTCCTGCTCTCTGGCCAGCAGCAAGCCACATTTCTCCATGATATAATCTACCTTCAGTTCTATTTTAAACCTTTTTTTTTATTTAAAATGAACTTATTGAAATATATTTCACATACCACATACTTCACCTGTTCAAAGTGTACAATTCAATGTTTTTTCATAGAATCACAGATAAATGCTGCCATCATGCAATCTGTTTCAGAATGTTTTCTCTAACTCTCAAAGAAACCATGTATCATTTTTATTTAAAAACAATTCAGATTTATATAAGGGTGCAAATGTTTAGGTTACATTGTTTTTGTTTCTAAGGTAAATTTCAAGCTGTAGTTGAGCATGAAAAGGGTCTTGGACCTATTAATTTTATCTCATTTTTCATCTTCCTAGTGCAAAAGAGATATCTTTTAATAAAAGTTAAAATTTCCTCATTACGTACTACATTAGTAAATTTAACATAAACACTGAGAGTCAGAATGGGGTGAGTGGTCACTATATACACATGTGTTTATTCACATATTACTCTCTGCAGAACATTCTGTCCTGAGGCAAACCTTTTAAATAATGAAATCATTTAGGAAAGAACCCCGTACCACTGCCCAGCAATTGACAACTGATCACAGATCTCAATAGTATATTCTCTTGGAAACCAAAAAAAGAAAAATGATCTCAGGAAGGCCTGTTGTTTTGGCAAGCAGTGAAATGCAATTGCGTTTTTACATATTGAGTAGCAGTTGGTATTTTATAAATGGTTAATGTGGGTATCATTCCAAGAGGCATTAGCAATATTAGAGTCGGCAGCAACACTACAGCTCAGCAATTCTGCACATAATCAAGAGGTGGGCAGCATCCATGGAGAGTTTTTATTACGTAGCTAGGCACTTGAAAATATGTCTCTGGAAGCAAAATGAGATGATGATGAGGGAAATTATGTAATGAGCGATGCCAAAATAGACATAAAGAAAAATCTTTGTTGGAAAAAAACAAGTGCATTTGGGCATAGAAGACATTTCTAGCAACCTGTCCACCTATAGAAAGTAGCCCTTGTTCAGATTTCAAAACAACCCACAAGGTTATGAACAAAAATGGTGAAAGTACAAAGGTCTAGTTGTACTTGGTCTTGTTTTCCTTCTAATGCTTCTTTTTGAAATTGTGTCATATACAGAGGATGTGAAAACTGTATACACATTTTGAGAAAGGAAAAAACTGTACTGAAAGTGTAATACTCAATATATACCGATAATGTTTGTTACCTTTGGTATTGTGTCTTGTGCTTCTTATATGAGTCAAACATGACAAGAGTATCATAATTTTAAGATAGTTTTTTCCTTTCTTAAAATATGTGCTTTTTGACCCTCCCTGTATATGCAAATACGAGCACACACAGATATACACATATGTGTATATATAAGTCCTGTCTAGAAAGTATCCATCAGCTTATGTCTCTATTTTTCCTATTACATGGTTGGATATTTTCTGGACAGCCCTCTTATGTATATATAATTTCAGATTAATTAATATTTTTAATTAGGACTTTTTTTTTCTTCCTGTGAATTGTTACCTGTCTAGTCCCCTAAATACAGAGATACACTTCGCTGCACGGCTTGTACACCCTTCCCTTGGTGGACTTGGAAAGTGAGCAGTTTCCATGGCTCCTACCCCTGTGTGCATTGGCGTCCCATCATGTTCCCCTGGGATCTGAACACCGTCCACTGTTTTGGTCCACCTTCAACTGGTCCACCCATTTCCCACCTGCTCGGTGAATCCCCACCACCATCTTTCTTCCTCATGGAGATTTTTACTCTGGATTTCTTGAATTAGCTTCTTCCCTGCAGATACTAAGGCTCAACGTCCTTGAATCTTCCCCATTTCTTCCTTTCTCCCATGATAGCTGCTCAGTCTCCAGATGTGCATGGGATGCCCACATTCTCCCTCACCTCTGTGCAATCTCTTTCTTGTCCATTTCTCAAGCTTGTCACTTCATGCCTTGGTGCGGTCTAATGGTTGCTCTGCTGGATTCCCCTTTTCTCTCTTTTATTTTGTCCTAGACAGCACTCCCCAGAACAGACAATTGCATAGCACACACCTCACATACCAAGAGATCCTCAGTGTTCTCACTGTTCTTGCCAGTTAAATCTAAATTGCATTGTCTGTTAATGAATAACTCTACTCTTATTCGATATTTTGGAGAAGGGAATGCAAACTAATTCTGTATTTTTGGTCAGATAATTCCTCTTTTCTGGAAAGTTCTTCCCTACCCATCTGCACTTACTGAAGTCTGACCCTTTTCCATAAGATGCAATTCAAGTGTGATCATGTTTGATGAAGACCAAAAATATCAATCCATATGGTTTAAGTTGAAAATATTTTTTGAGAGTCTAACCATCATTACTAAATCAGATCCTTCATGGAAAGAAACTGTGTCATACATTTGCGCTCAAATGTTTATAGCAGCCCAATTCACACTTGCAAAAATGTGAGAACAACCCAAGTGCTCATCAATTCATGAATGGAGGAATAAATTGTGATATATATATATATATATGTGTGTGTGTGTGCGTGTGTGTGTGTGATATATATCCACTATATGTATAAGTATATATATCTTATATATCCACTACATATATATATATCATATAAATGTGATATATATCCATTTTATATATGTCATATATATATATATATCAATTTCATGGATATTTATATATATCATGGAATACTATTCATCCATAAAAAACAATGGAGAATTCATATCTTTAGTATTTACCTGGATGGAATTAAAAAATAGTCTCCTTAGTAAAGTATCTCAGGAATGGGAAAGCAAGCATCCCATGTACTCAATACGAATTTGAAAGTAGTATATAAATAACTATAGGCCCACATGAAAGAAATTCCTATTAAATTCAAGAAATGGGTAGGGAGCTCGATAAATACCCCCTGATGGGTACAATGCAGGGGGGTAGGGCATACCTTCTTGGTGAAGGACTCATCTGCGACTTGTTACCAAATGCAAATAATGTAACCTACTCTTATGTACTCTTAATTAATCTGAAAAAAAAAAAAAGAAAAAGGAAGAGAAGCTGTGCCATGAAATGGAAGCAAACCATGGGAGGATAGGCAGGTGTTGCCTGCGTCTGGATATGGGAGGATGGCATTTCCCGACTGGTGGTGGCGGATGTGCAAGCCAAGCCTAGATCTTTCCCTGCTAGTCAACACCCTGTGATACGACCGAAAGCATCATGGTGTCGTCATTAAAGGGCAGACACATAGCAACCAGGAGGCCTGGATCAATGGGTGGCTAGCCCGCTTCTTAAGAACGTGACGTTGGACAAGTCACTTAATACTTCTGCCTCCATTTCCTGATCTGTGAAATGAGTATCAGCAGTCTTGTTGTGAGTTTAAAATGAAGTAATACTAGAAAAGTATTTAATGCAATTCCTGAGTTGAAGAAAAACCCCTTTATAATATAAGCAGCTGTTACTGAAACACTATCACTGTAGAAAACTATCTTCTTCAACCACTAGAAGAATGATGTCAAACACCAGTGGCTTAAATGTCAAGTTTTAGATTCAAGTTCATGACCAAGATTATGTCTATTCCTTAACTGACTAAGATGGAGGTCTCTCCCATTCCAGAAGAGATACGTTAATTATATTCCCAGCAAAGTGCATATTATATATTGATCAATTCATTTCATATTTGGTGTGTATTACTATAACAAATATAATTTGTATGATACCTTCTTTGTGTTTAATAGTATTTTATATCCATGACTGAGATTTTTCTTTGCTCTTTTTCTCTCATAAATCTAGATCGAAAAAGGTAGAGCTACAGCATATACGCACTTTGAAAACACACTGTATACCACAGAAGAATACTCAGCCTAGAAAACCCACAATTCAATTATTGGATGAACCAGACTAACCATCTCCTTGAGAACCAGATGTCCAGTTTCCAAATTATACCAACATAGAAGAGTAACATTCGCTTTTGGAGATATTCTAAGTAATTCCAAGTAATTAGCAAAAGAAGTACATGAAACAGCCACAAACCTACAACCTGTCTATGTTGAAATCCTGACTGTCATTTATTGTAGTGAGGTCTTGAGCAGGTCACTGTAACGTTCTGTGCTGGTTTCAATCTCATTTTTAATTTCATAGGATTACTAGAATAAATAAGTGAAAACATGCCTATAAATCATTCATTTCTGTAATATAAAGCATATAAAGCCTAAACATTAGTATTGATGTTACTGTTATGATGATTGTAATTTATTCAAAGATGTGCTATTTCTAATAGCAGTTTTAGAATTCTCTTTTCTCTGTCCTATAGATTTATGACGACCTTCCTTTTTTAAAATCCATTTACTTTTCCCTAAGTAAACAAAAAAGAATTTGGAAATGTTCCAAGTGGGTAAACTCCACCCTATCAGAAGGGAGGGGATGGACAGTCAGTAGGCAAAGGTCTTACTCAAAATGTCCATGACCAGCGATATTGAATATGGAGCTAGAGGTGCTTTTTAAAATTGTTTTATAAACTGAGATAGCACATAAAACACTGGATTGTAACAGCCGTCAGGGATGGTATTTGTGAGATATCTACTGATAAATGACTGGAATGTTCTTTCCCTTTCCATAAAGGGAATGTTGTTAAGTGAAGTGGGTAACTCTTGAGAGTGTAACAGAACTTGGCAAGTCATTGCCTTTCTGGAGAACATAATTGTGCTTTCTGGAGCTAGACCACAGGCACTCAATTACTTAGAGGGCTCTTGGATAGTGTTTCAGAAGTCACGGGGGGTTGCCTATGTGAGCTGCAGAGAAAGGAAAATGTTTTATGTCAAACTTTAAAATATATAGCAATTAGCATCCCAAAGCAGCTCCAATTACCTTTTAGTCTAGCTGTTATCTTAATTCCGCAAAGATTCAAAGACAGGGAAATATTTGTATGCATAAATTCACAGTGCTTTCTATTGCCTGTAATTTCCCCTGATGTACTGTTTAGTAAAGGTAAATCCTATTCATGTGTTTATAAAATTGTATCTGGCATATAAAATAGCGTATTACTAGTGAGAAAGGTGACAGTAAAAGGAACATCATCATTATAATTTTATGTGCATATTTTTTGTGGCCCATAGAAAGCCCTGAACATGAGTTCCCTTGACCTCATACCCATCGCTGGGATGATGCCAGGTGACTTGCCAACACCATGTAGCCAATAAATGCCAAGTGAGGACTTGAATTCAGAACTTCTGAGTTTAAATTCACCATGCTTTATAATACCTCATTCTAGGGCACATCCGTAGCTCAGTAGTTAGGGTGCCAGTCACATGCACCCAGGCTGGTGAGTTCGAATTAAGCCCAGGCCAGCTAAACAATAATGACAACTGCAACCAAAAAGTAGCCAGGTGTGGTGGCAGCTACTTGGGAGGCTACTTGGGAGGCTGAGGCAAGAGAAATGCTTAAGCCCAACAGTTTGAGGTTGCTGTGAGCTGTGATGTCATGGCACTCTACCGAGGGTGACATAGTGATACTCTGTTTCAAAAAAAAAAAAAAGCCTCATTTTACCTAAGCTATGTATTATGTCACCTATAGAATTGGTCATTTAAAAACAAAGCATATTCATAATCCCACTTCCTCTTCCTCTTACTTCCCTCTTCCCCCTCCCCATACTAGATTATATTTGTTTTATTGTTCATATGAGCAGATAACTGTTTATATATTGATTTCGTATTAGTATGGAGTACATTGGATATTTATTTTTCCATTCTTGAGATACTATACTAAGAATGTATTTCAACTCCATCCAGGTAAATGTAAAAGGATGTAAAGTTTCAATCTTTTTAAATGACTGAATAGTATTTCATTGTATACATATACCAGAATTTGTTTATCCATTCATGGGTTGATGGGCATTTGGGCTGCTTCCACAACTTGGCAATTATGAATTGAGCCGCAATAAACATGCTGATGCAAATAAGTGAAAACGATGTAATCTAAAAGTTTGTACCCTCACCATTTTTTTTTTTTTTGTAGAGACAGAATCTCACTTTATCACCCTTATGGTGGCACAGTTCACAGCAACCTCCAACTCCTGGGTTTAGGTGATTCTCTTGCCTCAGCCTCCCAAGTAGCTGAGACTACAGGTGCTCGCCAGAACACCCGGCTATTTATTTTTGTTGCAGTTTGGCCACGGCCGAGTTTGAACCTGCCACCCTTGGTATATGGAGCCGGTGTTTGACTCACTAAGCTACAGGCACTGCCCCTGTACCCTCATATTAATTTGAAATAAAAGATAAAAATAATACATATTGCAAATATGCATTTAAATATTATTTTTCATTTATTTATTATATAATACTTTTGGGAACATAGTATGTGCATAAACAATATTATTTTTCATTTATTTATGATCTAATGCTTTTGAGAACATAGTATGTGCCAGTTTTAATCGTCTCTCCTATCAAATTCCCATGCTGTCTGCTACCTTCCAACCATGTGCCTTCCATTCACATTTCAACCCCTTTTTAATTGGTTCGGAAACCCCAGGGCATGAGGAAACCCCTCTGAGTGCTTAGTAACATTCAGAAGTCTGGGATTTTATACCCCCAAGTTGTGATCAATACTGAGAGCTCCAGTCGTAGTCACCACTGTGCCATGAGTTTTTACCTGTGGATTCCTGAGCTGGGTACTTGGACATAACCGCCATGCTTGACAATCTGTGCTCTGGTCCTTCAAGGATACAGACCTCTAACCTGGACCTCCATTCCCTTCACGTCCTCCCTTCCAACTTCCCTTCTCCTTAAGTCTACTCCAATGTCATGGAATGACACTTGGGTAGAGAGAAAGTTAAATCCAGACTCCACCTGTTGTAAGCAAAACTAAGTCATTATCACTGGCTTATTCACTATAGTTCATTTCTTATTCGCTTCTGAAATCTTCCCCCCAACAGTTGCTGATGTTCTCTCCCTATGGTCCTTCACCAATCTCATTGTAGGGTAATGATGTTCTGGGTCTTCTTGTTAGACTCTACTGGAAGGTCATCGAAATACGCAATCATGACCAGATATCACACCCTGCTCAGTGATGCATGAAATTCTCAGCCTTGACCCTTGGACCACTTCCAATCCTGCTCTCAACGTGTTCCACATCAAAGAGCTGCTACGTATGAGAAAGTAGGAGACATTAATATTTTCTAAAAAGGGGTCAAGGAGTTCTTTCTGTTTTCTTCCATGATTGTCTGTTAATCATTCAGCTCAAATCATAGATCCTGCCTGGCTGTTGTGCCAGATCCTAATTAAAACATTTTTAATATGTATATAGTGAGTTACAATCACTGATGCCCCATTTCA
>CAUYON010096497.1:0-14078 GCA_963573935.1 Arctocebus calabarensis
GCCGAACTGCAAAACAGAAAAATAGCCGGGCGTTGTGGCGGGCACCTGTAGTCCCAGCTACTCGGGAGGCTGAGGCAAGAGAATCGCCTAAGCCCAGGAGGTGGAGGCTGCTGTGAGCTGTGTGATGTCACAGCACTCTACTGAGGGCGATAAAGTGAGACTCTCACTACAAAAAAAAAAAAATCTTCTCATTCCAGACACCCACATGGACATCCATCCCTCAATATCCTTGTATTGTCAGTGCTGACAACATTATCTAGTATGCTGGTGGGGTGCGGATGGAGCCAACAGTTATTCTGGCTTGTCTCTTTCTAAGCTATTGAGCCATAGTTTATGATGGCTTTTTTTCCTTTACTTTTTGTTTAGTTCTGCCCAAATTTTACTTCTGAGTCTCCAAACTCAAAAATAAAACAAAACATCTTCTATTTGTCAAAATTAAAAAGTATGCTTTCAAGACTTTTTGCCATGATTTTTCAAAGCTTACTTAGAAACTTAAAATTTAAGGAATGGGGAAGCTGTTTGGTTCATTTGGGTGTGGTAGCCCTCTGAGGCAATGAATGCAGCTAGCTAGGTAGATTCCAAGGAATAACTACCATGGGAAAGAAAACATAATTAATACTTCAATTCCTAATCTTACTGTTAAATGCAAAAACAAACAAACAAACAAAACCTGTAGCATGTCCATACTATAAACTACTATGTGTGAAGTGAAAAGAATTAGGTAAGTCTATGGATTCTAGAATTCTAGATTTCTGTTAGGCAGAAAAATAAATGTGACACCATAACATTTCAGTGAAAATATTTTTATAAGCAAAACAATAAAGCATATATATATATATATATATATATATATATATATATGTACGCATGTATAAATAAACTTTGGAAAAATACTTTTTAACTATGAGGACAACCTTGATTTGTGGGAAAGCCAAAGGCTTTACTTTATTGGTTTAACTTGAATTCTTTAGTTCTTAAGAGTGAGTAAATATTAATTTTGTAATTAAGCTTTAAAAAAAACATAATAAATTTAGGAATAAAATGTTTTAAGGGAACTAAGCAATTATTGAGACATCAATATTAACAAGTGTATTCTTGTACCCACAAACATTCAGATATAATTTATAGAGAAATATACTACTAATGTGAATTAAGTGTAAACCAATTTTTTTTGAGGCAGAGTTTCACTCTGTTGCCCGAGCTAGAGTGTTATGGCATCAGCCTAGCTCAGAGCAACCTCAAACTCTTAGGTTCAAGAGATCCTCCTGTCTCAGCCTCCCAAGTAACTGGTACTACAGGTAGCTGCCAAAATGCCCTGCTAATTTTCCATTTTTAATAGAGATGGAATCTTGCTCTTGCTCAGGCTGGTCTCAAACTCTTAAACTCAAGGGATCCTCCCCATCTCAGCTTCCCAGAGTGCTAGAATTATAAGCATGAGCCACCATGCCTGACCAGTTTAAGCCAGTTTTTTTTTTAATTTAAGAATCTTTTACCTTCCAAAATGTCATGTCCCTTAGATATTATTAAAGTTTGAAAATATTTTTGTTGCATAACCAGAATAGTCATTATTCTCATGAAATATGACATAGACACTATTTGACCCAGAGTCTTTCACAATTATTATAATAGTTCATAAAATGGCCCATATATTGTATTTGTTTAACTAAGTCAATATGTATTTATTGAGGAGCTAGTGTGTGCCAGGAAGAAAAATTGGGTATGTTTTAGAGTAGAGATGGTCCCTACCTCTCTGGAATTTGCAATCTAATGGAAAAGACAATTATTACTTATAGTCACACAAAAAACATATACTTACAAACTTAATAAGTTCTTTATAGCAGCTGTCTTTAATCTCAAATGGGGGTGATTTTATTCCCCAGAGAACTTTTGGCAACATTGGGAGACAATTTGGGTTATCACAACTGACCAGGATAAGAGAGGGGATACTAATGGAGTCTAGGAGATAGAAGCCAGGGTCACAGCTAAGCATCTTACAATGCCCTGCACAGCAAAAAATTTTTCAGCCTGAAATGCCAGTAGTGCCAAGGTTGAAAAACTGCAAAAAAAAATTTCATATATACATATATAAACACGCACACACATATATATATACACAACACAGCAGTTTCTGCTGTGTATATATTTATATATAGGAAAAACATATAGTTATATGTATATATATATAGGAAACATATACAGTTTCTGCTGTGTATATATTTATATATAGGAAAAACTCTGTAAGTTGACCACCTAAGGGACTATAACAAACTGTATACATACAGTTTGGTCAACATACAGCGATTGTCAATGGTCAATATAAGGAACTAGGCATACTGTACTGATATGTCCATGCAGGACATGTCTGGCCTATGAAAATTAGGTCAACTGAAGGGCTTGGTCAATGAAGGGAGGTGGTCAAGGATGGAGATTCTACTCTATATACTATATAGTATTAAAGGGACATATAGTAGCAGAAGGATTGGGAATTAAATAAGTCCTCTCTATCATCTAGTATGCAAGTTCACAGAGTGGTAACTTAACCACTAAAGATAAAAGGCGTATTTGCTCTATCCTGGTTCCTTTACTTGCCAAAATAAGCAAAAGTAAAGACTTCAAATATGGAACAGCCTGCATTCCCTTTTCATGAGGTCAGAAAATAAGTGAATATTTGGTGAGCACAAACTTGAGGAATCAAAGTAAGAATGGAAATGGATGCTACCATCAGTATTGTGGGATAAAAACTATGATTATCAGAAACTAGACTAAGGTCTTTATTAGCTATTTCTGTTATGCCCAATTTTGTCAAGACACAAAGCAAAAACCAAAATAAAAACAAACAAACAAAAAGCCCAAATGCTGGCTGATAAGCCAGAAAGGCCTATGTGGTTGTCTTTGAAAATCACAAGACACTAGGGAAAGACTGAACTCCTCTACTCTGCAGCCAGTCCTGGAGAGGGGAAGAACAAAGAGCCCTTAAAATGCCATAATAGCTGACCAACCTCAGGAATTTCTGGGGAAAAAAGGTCTGGAAAGTGATCTAGGATTAACAACATAAATATACATCCAGGGCTAGCCATTGGTAAGCAGTGAACCTAATGGAGTTACTGGCTCTGTCTGTCAGCCTGTTTTTCTGGCTGGTTTGGTGAAATTGCAGTGGTTAATGATTGATGGGTTCACCAACTCCCTTAAGTAAAAACTTTGTGCTGCCTTTTTGGAATTTTCCATCTGTACAGGAGGAAAGAAATACAGAGGAATATAGCCAAAATAACATTTCTAACAGAAGCATATGGTATAAATCTATTCAGAAACTACAAGGTCATCACCAATCCCAAAAGATGTGACTTGAAATGACAAATGGCATTATACTATGTTTATTCCTCTATAGTCTAAATTAAGGTCAGTGAAATGTTGTGATTCTTCCCATACTCCTACCTGGATGGGTCTGCTCCAATCTATCTTGGGAAAAGAAAACTGTAGTGTTCTCCACTTCAGCACTTTTCAGACCCTTTCTGCATAGCCACCAAATCAAAGGTATTAACATCTCTGGCAAATGGAAAAGAAGCTAATTTTGTATACAATCAAATGGTTGAGAATTTTTTTCATTTCAAGGGAGACTTTTCTTCATAACCTGAGCTATGTTGTAGAAATTTTTCATAGAAAAGCATCTTGGGCAATATTTGAGTTAGACATGGTCATCAAAATATTTTTTTTTAATTTGACCTTTAAAAATAACATACAGTATAGCTTTTTTGTTATTGCAAAAATAAATACAGGCAAGAACTATAGAAAATTTGGAAAGAACATAAGTAGAAAATAAAAATTGCTTTCATTCCAACATCAAGAGTAACCATTGTTATAAGAACATGTTAAATTATCCTAATCTTCTCTTTAGTCTATGAATTTCTTAACATATATATTTTAAGCAAGATTAAATATAGAGTGCTTATTCCAAAAATATATGAAATACTTTACTTTTGAAAGTTATAGATTACCCTGATGTATTTTTAATACCTTAATACATAAGGAAGAAAAAAATCTTGAGAATAGACACTGAATAAAAAGTAATGAAAATATCAGTCATATGGGTGGTGCCTGTGGCTCGGTGAATAGGACTCCTGCCCCATATACCGAGGGTGGCGGGTTCAAACCTGACCTCAGCCAAACTGCAACAACAAAAAAAATAGCCGAGCATTGTGGTGGATGTCCATAGTCCCAGCCACTTGGGAGACTGAGGCAAGAGAATCACCTAAGTCCAAGAGCTAAAGGTTGCTGTGAGCTCTAACGCCATGACACTCTACTGAAGGTGACAAAGCGAGACTCTGTCTCTAAAAAAAAAAAAAAATCTATTACTAATTTTTAGTCCTGACTATTAAGTTCATGAACTTTCCACCATGCACTTACATTTGGCAATATTGTACAAAAAACTTTGTAAGGTTTCATAACCTTGGTATATTCTGTCTCACAGTTGTGTTCATGTCAATGTGTGGTAGTGTCTTGCTGAGTGGCATTAATTACTGCCATGTGTTTTGGGTGCTGCCACAAAAATGGTCAAAACAGCATGATATTGGCACAAAAATAGAGGCATTAACATTTGGAACCAAATAGAAAACCATGAAATGAAACTAATCTCTTAGAGCCACCGATCTTTGATAACAAAACAAGAACATACACTGGGGAGAAGAATCCCTATTGAACAAATGGTGCTAGGAGATCTGAATAACCACATGTAAAAGACTGAAACTGGACCCATACCTCTCACCACTTACAAAAATTGATTCAAGATGAATAAAAGATTTAACTCTAAGGCATGAGACAAGAAAAATCCTCAGAGAAAGTAACGGGAAAATACTTGAAGATATTGGCCTGGGGAAAGAGTTTATGACAAAGACTTCCATGGCATTTGCAACAACAACAAAAATAAACAAATGGGACTTAATTAAACTGAAAAGCTTCTGTACAGCTAAGGAAACAACAACCAAAGCAAACAGACAACCTTCAGGATGGGAAAATACATTTGCATATTATGAATTGGACAAAAACTTGATAACTAAGATCTATAGAGAACATAAATTAATCAACAATACCAACAACAAAAACCCCACAATCCCATATATCACTGGGCAAGAGCGATGAATAGAATGTTTTCTAAAGAAGGTAGATAAATGGCTAACAACCATGAAAAAATGCACATCGTCCCTAATCATCAGAGAAATCAAATCAAAACTACACTGAGGACAGCGCCTGTGGCTCAGTCAGTAAGGCACCGGCCCCAATTACTAAGGGTGGCAGGTTCAAACCCAGCTCTGGCCGAACTGCAACAAAAGAAATAGCCGGGCATTGTGGTGGTTGCCTATGGTCCCAGCTACTTGGGAGGCTGAGGCATGAGAATCGCCTAAGCCCAGGAGTTGGAGGTTACTGTGAGCTATGTGATGCCATGGCACTCTACTAAGGATCATAAGGTGACACTCTGTCTCTACAAAAAAAAAAAAACTGAGATATCACCTACCCCCAGATATCACTGAGATATCACCTACCCCCAGTGAGAATATAAAGTCTCAAAGCTGCAGATGCTGGCATGCATTTGGAGACAACCTATCCCATGGAAAAGATATTTGCATATTTTGAATCAGACACATGCTTAATAACTAGGATCTAGGCAGCCCCTGTGGCTCGGTGAGTAGTGCACCAGCCCCATATATGGAGGATGGTGCGTTCAAACCCAGCCCCAGCTGAACTGCAACAAAAAAATAGCCGAGCGTTGTGGTGGGCGCCTGTAGTCCCAGCTACTCGGGAGGCTGAGGCAAGAGAATCTCCTAAGCCCAGGAGTTGGACGTTGCTGTGAGCTGTGACACCATGGCCCTCTACTGAGGGCGAAAAAGTGAGACTCTGTCTCTACAAAAAATAAAATAAAATAAAATAACTAGGCTCTATAGAGAACTTAAATTAATCCAGAAGAAAAAAACCAACAATCCCATATATTAATGGGGAAGAGAGATGAACAAAACCTTCTCTAAAGAAGACAGACAACTGGCTAGCAAACATATGAAAAAATGTTCATCATCCCTAATTATTAGAGAAATGCAAATTAAAACCACCCTGAAATATCATCTAACCCAGCAAGAATGACCCATATCGCAAAATCTTAAAACTGCAGATGCTGGCGCGGATGTAGAGAGAAAGGAACACTTATACATTGCTGGTGGGACTGCAAACTAATACAATCTTTTGGGGGAAGAAGTATGGAGAGTTCTCAAAAAATTCAAATTTAGACCTCCCATTTGATCCTGAAATCCCATTAACTCGGCATCTACCCAGAAGAAAAAAAATCCTTTCATCATAAGGACATTTGCACTAGACTGTTTATCATAGCTCAATTTATAATCACCAAAATGTATAAATAGCTTAAATGCCCACCAAAACAGGAATGGATTAACAAGCTGTGCTATGTGTGTACCATGGAATACTGTTTAGCCACTAAAAAGATGGAAACTTTACATCTTTTGTATTAAGTTGGATGGAGGTGGAACACATTCTACTTAGCAAAGCATCACAAGAATGGAGAAGCAAGAATCCAACGTACTCATTTCTAATATGAAGGCAGTAAATGAACTAATACAAGGGAAGGCAGGGAATGAGCAAGTGGAGAGGGAAGAGGAGGGAGAGAAAGGGATGAGGGGGTCATGGTGTATGGCACACCTCTTGGGGGCAGGACACAATTATAAGAGGGATTTTATCTAACAAATGCAATCAGTGTAACCTAATTCTTTGTACCCTCAGTGGATCCCAAATAATAAAAAGTAAAAATTAAAAAAAATTAAAAAATCAACACACACAAAAAATAAAAAAATTAAGAAAATGTCAGAGCTTAAATTAGGGCAATGAACAAACATTAAATTTCTTGTTAAACTTGGCAAGTGGAAGTGAAATCAGGGACATGTTAGTTCAAGTTTGTGAGGATAATGTCATGAAAAAAATGTCAGTGTATAAATGGACTAAACATTTCTCTGACGGGAGAGAAAACAAGACTAATAAAGTGAGGTTGGGGAGCCAGTAACAAGCAGAACTGATGAAAACATTGCAAAAATTCATTGAATTGTGGGTCAAAATCATTGGCTGACTGTAAAAAAAAATAGCAGACTTGTAAGCACTGATAAAGAAATGGTAAGAAAAATCTTTACAGAAAATCTTGGTCAATAACTCATGGCTCCTACATCATGACAGTGCACTAGCACACATGGCACTGTCTGCGAGTGAGTTCTCAGCCAGTAAACAAATAACTGTATTAGAACAGCCTGCCTACTCACCTCATCTGGCCCCCAGTGACTGTTTTCTTTACTCAAGATAAAGGAAATATTGAAAGAAAGACTTTTGGCTCGGCGCCTGTGGCTCAATGGGCTAAGGCACCAGCCACGTACACCTGAGCTGGCAGATTCGAATCCAGCCGGGCCTGCCAAACAACAGTGACGGCTGCAACCAAAAAATGGCCGGGTGTTGTGGAGGCTCCTGTAGTCCCAGCTATGTGGGAGGCGGAGTCAAGAGACTTGCTTGAGTCCAGGAATTAGAGGTTGCTGTGAGCTGTGATGCCACAGCACTCTATCCAGGGTGACAGCTTGAGGCTGTGTCGCAAAAAAAAAAAAAAAATTAAAAATAACCAGCCATTGTGGAGGGTGCCTGTAGTTCCAGCTACTTGGGAGGCAGAGGCAAGAGAATCACTTAAGCCCAAGAGTTTGAGGTTTCTGTGAGCTGTGACACCACAGGACTCTACCAAGGGTGACAAAATAAGACTGTTTAAAAAAAAAAAAAAGGAATGCAAATCACTGAAATTGCACTGAAACTTAAATTAAGTTATCCCTAGCACCTGATGGTA
The DNA here is from genome assembly GCA_963573935.1 of Arctocebus calabarensis. Lineage (NCBI taxonomy): Eukaryota > Metazoa > Chordata > Mammalia > Primates > Lorisidae > Arctocebus > Arctocebus calabarensis. The sequence goes on from CAUYON010096497.1 coordinate 7,868, forward strand.
TAAAGCGGTGGTTCTCAAAGTGTGACCCTGAACCAGCAGCATCAGTACTATCTGGGGACTTGTTAGAAATGCAAATTATCAGGCCCTCTGGTGGGGGGGGACAGCATCTGTGTTTCAACAAGCTTCCACTAAAGTTTGAGAACCACTAGGGTAAACATACTAGGAATGCCTGTGGATACAATTTTTAAGTAGTGTCTTTCTGACTACTACTATTCCTAATAATAATAGTAATAAAAACAACAGAATTGACTACTTACTACTCTATGCCAATTTTCCCAACTACATTTTTTTCAGGAGCAAGAGATTAGTGACATAGATATAGGCATGGGTATAGGAAACTTTGGGTCTTTCAATGTAGTAATGTTCCCCATTTGTCTCTCAGTTGTTTTTTTTTTGAGACAGAGCCTCAAGCTGTGTCACCCTGGATAGAGTGCTGTGGCATCACAGCTCACAGCAACCTCCCATTCCTGGGCTCAAGAGAGTCTCTTGCCTCTGTCTCCCAAGTAGCTGGGACTACAGGCACCCGCCACAATGCCTGGCCATTTTTTGGTTGCAGCCGTCACTGTTGTCTGGCGGGCCCGGGCTGGATTCGAACTCACCAGCTCAGGTATACGTGGCTGGCGCCTTACCCTTTGAGCCACAGGCGCTGAGCCTGTCTCTCAGTTTTAAACCAGTGATTTCTCATCACTCCCAAACCCCTGCCAGCCACTTCTAGCAAAGGCCCCACATACCTGCCTTCTCAATCATCTTGATTTTCAGAGCTAGCACTTTAATTGTTCTGAGCCCATATGGCAGTTTAGGTCTCTAATATGTCTGTCCACCTACACTGTGGACAACCCTAGGCCCGGCTGCTGGCAGCTCCAGTTTTATCCCATGCATGAAGACAAACTTCACATGCCTTCATTCTTAGCACCTGTCCCAGATGTGTAGATCACTGGGTGGGTGGGTATGTGCACAGCAGCAGCCCGGCTTCCCATAATCTTATTTATAAACTGTTGATGCCTGTCCTGACTTCGTCAGAAGAGGGCTCAAGAGAAGGCGTGCAGTCCTAGGGCAGAATCCACAGGGCACAGCATCCCCTTGGGGAGGTGGTTGACTCACTCTGTGGTATCCTGGTCTTGGGGACCCAGCAAAAACACAGACGTGGAGCTACTTGCCAAAGACCCCTGCGCATGGCAAGCACCCAATCTGAAACCCCCTATCGGCAAGTGGGCAGACAAAGCCATATGTGAAGGGTTCCCCAGGATCAATGGGGCAGGTTGAAGTGGAAAAAGCAGGTGGAGGACTGCCTCTGCTCGTGCCTTTGCTCGCCTAGCTGTGTAACCGCAGGCAGGAAGTCACCTCCCCACCTGTAAGTCTCCTTTCCTTAAAAGTTAAAAAGTAAAGATGATCCTAAAAACCCCAGCCATGAACATTCAAATGTTTAGGAGAAAAATAATGCCACAGCATTATGGCCACTTAAAGTCAATGCATTGGATGATGGAAATGTTCTGTATCTGTGCTATTCAATGTGCTGGCTACTAGCCACATGTGGCTACTGAACTCTTGCAATGTGGGTAATATGGCTCAGAAACTCATTTACAAGTTCATTTAATTTTAATAATTTTACATTTAAATTTAAGTATCAGGCATGGTGGCTCATGCCTGTAATCCTAGCATCATGTAAGGGCAAGCTGGGTGGATTGCTTGAGCTCAGGAATTTGAGACCAGCAAGAGAGAGACCCTGAATCTACAAAAATAGAAAAACCAGCTAGGCATCATGGTGGGTGCCTATAGTATCAGTTACTCAGGAGACTGAGGCAAGAGGATCTCTTGAGCCCAAGAGATTGAGGTTGCTGTTAGCTGTGATAACGCCACAGAACTCTACTCGATCCTGTGTGGGACTACGGAGCTGGAGTAGGCCTACCACTACTTCCTATGAGGGTTAAGAATTTGTTCTTCATTACTGAGATTTTAGCCTGGGAGGATGCAAGTTAGAAGACATTAAGTGAATTTGTGTAATCTTAAGAGGCCAGGCACTAACAGCTTAAACTACGTAACATGTCTTTAAGACTTAGTAATTGGGCAGAAAAGTGAAACCAGGTGAGAAGCTTCCGACAGCTGAGTTGTCTCTGATTACCTTGCATTTAGTCCTGTGGGAGCAAATACCTTAAGAAAACAGGAGGGTTAGCTGGGAGAAGTGGCAAGAATTTAAAAATGAAGAACCCAAGGGCTGTAAAGGACCTGAGATACCATCTCAGGTATCAGAAGTAACTAAGGCTCAAATAAAAATGCATTCCTTCTAAAATGACTACAGATCCAGAAAGGAGGGTGCTATTAAACAACCAGAGTTATAGGTTTCCTGGCATTGAATGGAAAAGCAAGCTGGATTTGAGAAATTATTCATTCTGGAAAAATACAGTTGGCTGCATATCACTGTGAAGCCACAGGAAACATGGACACAGTCCCTGTAAGTGGTCCAGCCTCACATGAATAAATCATGCTGCCATTGTGAGCAGATAGAAATCTCCCACTTCAGAACTAATTAGCCATTTCACTTAGCAAATGAGAGAGGCCCTGACCTTCTCCAGGTGTGATTATAGTTTGCCAGAACAAAAACACCTTCCAGCTAGGATTCTGGGCCAGGAGGCTGGGCTGCCTGAGCCCTCACTGAGGTTGTAACCAATGCAGGTCAAGACTGTTTATCAGTTCTCCTTTCTCTATCTAGACTCCAATATGGCCTTCGTCCACCCCAGAAAACCTGACCTTTGGGAAGTGGGGTTATCATGAAGACTGCTTCACAGAGAAAAGTGTGGTCCATTCTACTTTGGGTTTTTAGGAATATTACCTGTGGAAGCAGCACAGCTGGGACCAGGGGCTGCGTGGGATCTCTGACCCTCCCTTGGTCACAGGGAGAACACTCATGTTATTCCAGGCCCTGCCATAGACAGGCTTATAGACATGAGCCCTCAGAGACCGCAGGGCTGCTGGACAATCACATGAAGTTCAGTCTGAAAGGTATCTCTGAGAGTATCCAGTAGTCCAATACTCTGGTTCTCCAGGGGAAGAAATGAAAACCCAGGAAGTCAATAACTTGTACAAAGTCACCCAACAATTTAAAAAAAGATGAGATGAGGCCAAACAATTTCCCATGTCAGCTGACCAGCCAAGAGGACATCAATAGGTATTGACCAAAAACCACATGCAAGGTACAGCAGGGGAGCTTACATTGAACTGGAAAAACAAGGCCTGATCCCTCAGAAAAGTTAAGACTATTAAATAAAAAACAAGACCAGAGGCTCGGTGCCTGTGGCTCAACGGGCTAAGGCACCAGCCATGTACACCTGAGATGGCGGGTTCGAATTCAGCCCAGGCCCGCCAAACAACAATGACAGCTGCAACCAAAAAAAAAAAAAAATGGCGGGTGCCTGTAGTCCCAGCTACTTGGGAGGCGGAGGCAAGAGACTCGCTTGAGCCCAGGAATTGGCAGGTCTCCCTCAGAGCCTCCGCAAGGACCCCAACCTGGCACCTTGATTTTAAACTCCTAACCTCTACTCCTACAAGAGAACACACCTCAGTTGTTTGAAGCCACCCAGGTTGGGGTAATTTGCTACGGCAGCCCCAGGAAACTAGTAGAGCAAGGAAAGAGGGCATGGGAAGCAGGCTTGGGGGCTTCAGGAAGGTGTCCAAGAGGACGGGGCAGCCAACGCTCTGCAGGGCTCACTCAGCCCTGAGAGGCCAGCTGGACACAAGGGCGATGAAGAGGGGTCCCCCGCACCCTTCTCTCTCTCAGGTACTGCTGCCACCAGCCTCTGACAGATTTGCCTCTCAGAGCCACAGTCCCGTCCACCTGTCCAGTGTCCTCCACACCTGGCCTTCTTTATCCACAATTTCCCAAAAGTAACTGGCACCACCCTTCTCTAGCAAGTTTCTTAGAGTCCATTATCACAGAGAGGCAGTGTAGTTCAGTGGAAAATGTACCGGCGGCTTTGTAGTCAAAAAGATCTAGATTTCTTTTTTTCTGAGACAGAGTCTCACTCTGACACCCTGGTAGAGAGCTATGGTGTCATAGCTCATAGCAACCTCAAACTCTTTGTCTCAAGGGCTCTCCTTGCCTCAGCCTCCAAAGTAGGCTGGTCTACAGGTGCCTGCCACAACATCCAGTTATTTATAGAGATAGGGCCTTGCTCTTGCTCAGGCTGGTCTTAAACTCCTGAGCTCAAGCAATCCACCCACCCCGGCCTCCCAAAAAGAGATCTGGATTTTAACCCCAGTGTGACTTGGGACATGAATGATTTGACTTCTCTGAGCCTCAGTGTTCTCATCTGTAAGTGGCATAAATAATGGCTAACTAACTATGATCTCACCACTGCACTCAAGCCTGGGTGACAGTGTAACCTGTTTCAAAAATAAATAAATCATAAATAAAATAATTGCTGCCTTGTATGGTTATTGTGACAATTAGAAATAACACATGTAAAATGCCCAGCACAGTCTACTATATATCATAACAGGAGCACAATAAATGGCAGCAATTATCATCACCATTATTTTCATCACAACAAAGTTTTTCTGGACTACTGGCCTAAGCCCATCTTGTTCTCATTGCTGTGGTGGATACAAAGAGATCCATGACCCAAGGGCTATCCTCAAGGGCTCTCAGCAGAGTTATAAACACCTACTACTTTGTCTTTCCTTATTTGCCTTTAAGTCCCTCTTTCCCATCACTCCCTATGACCCCCATTCCCTAGGTACCTCTAATAGCACCCAATACATATTTGTTTTGTGAAAAATGAACACATGACATTGAGTGAGTCACTCAACCTCTTGAAACATCAGTTTCCTCATCTATAAAATGGGGTTAACAGCATCTACCTCCCTTGCTGCCTCACAGAGCAGTTGTAACGACCAAAGAGACAGCAGTCATAGATGGCCTACAGGAGAGCAAAACCCCACACAAAGCCCCTCATTGTACCTCAAAGGCTGTCCCATCCTCCATGGAGGTGGCCCTGCTGGTCCTAGGACATTTACAGTGAGATTTCGAGATGCTTATATCTCCCTGTGCCCAGACAGCCTACATTCTAGGACATGGGCAGGTCTACAACTTAACTGGATGCAAACTTTTCTCCCTTTCTTGGTCTGGAGTCAGAAAACCTTGGCTCAACTTCTTAGCAGGTCACTCAACCACTCTGAGCCTTAGTTTTCTATTAAAACAAGAGTTAGGCTTGGCACCTGTGGCTCAACGGGCTAAGGCACCAGCCACACACACCTAACTGGCGGGTTCGCATCCAGCCCAGACCCGCCAAATAACAATGATGGCTGCAACCAAAAAATGGCCGGGCGTCGTGGCGGGCGCCTATAGTCCCGGCTACTTGGGAGGCAGAGGCAAGAGACTTGCTTGAGCCCAGGAATTGGAGTTTGCTGTGAGCTGTGATGCCACAGCACTCTATCCAGGGTGACAGCTTGAGGCTCTGTCTCAAAAAAATAAAAAAATAAAAAATAGAAAAAGAGTCAGTTATCTAGTAATGTGGCCGTGAGAATCAAATGAGATAATCTATGTGAACGTGCTGTGTAAACTGTAAAGGTCTAAACAAATACAGGTGATTTTTATAATTATCCCCATTGTGTCAAATAACAGGCACATTGGTATGAACCTCAGAGGAATGCAGACTCCTGGGCCAGAAGCAGGAGAGTACAAACACCACTGTTCCTTTCAATTTCTGTAACTTTGAAACTTTCTCCATCAAATTACTATATAGCTTTGCCAAGAAACCAAAAATATTCTAGCCACAACGAGAGAACCATAACAAAGCCATTTCCATAATGAGCGCTGCTGGGCTTCAATCAGTTTGGCTGCTTTGGCCAAAAAAATAGTGTTTTTAAAACACCACAAACCACAATCTGGCCCCTCCCCTATCTCTCTCCTAAGAAAAGAAAATCAGTGGAAATCAACTTTTTTTTTTTTTTTTTTTTTAGACAGAGCCTCAAGCTGTCACCCTGGATTGTGTGCTGTGGCATCACAGCTCACAGCAATCTCCAATTCCTGAGCTCAAGCGAGTCTCTTGCCTCTGCTTCCCAAGTCGTTGGGACCACAGGCACCCGCCACGACGCCCGGCCATTTTTTGGTTGCAGCTGTCATTGTTGTTTGGCGGGCCCGGGGGCTGGATTCGAACCCACCAGCTCAGGTGTACGTGGCTGGCGCCCTAGCCTGTTGAGCCACAGGCGCCGAGCC
>CAUYON010096498.1:0-15961 GCA_963573935.1 Arctocebus calabarensis
TCCTGGGCTTAGGTGATTCTCCTGCCTCAACCTCCCGAGTAGCTGGGACCACAGGTGCCGCCACAACGCCCGGCTTGGCTGGAGCTGGGTTTGAACCCGCCACTGTTGGTATATGGGGCTGGCGCCTTACTGACTGAGCCACAGGCACTGCTCTACTTACATATTTTTACAAAAGATTTTATTTGATCACTGTTTCACAGAACTGGGATGGTGTTATGTAAACTTTTTTGCATCTTGCTTTTCTCATTGAACATAAGGAGGAGATCTCCAGCCTCCCCTCCTCAACTGGCAGATTAATCTAATATTTCTAAGGGCCCCCAGTGTAACATAGTGTGAATGTGTTATACGGTGTTCAGTTAGTTATTCCTCTCTTCATTAGTAGTTGCTTCGTTTAGAGTTTATTGCCACAGCAAAGAACTCTAGCTTTCCTATGCAACTCTGCTAAGGAGAACAGAACAGCAGACAATACAGCTTACATTTCAGCAGCAGGGGAAACCAGGTAAGGAGGAAATGTCCTGTGCACAACTTCTGGGCCCAGAGCAAGCCTGAAGGGTCAAAGTGGACATCAACTACCTATGGTTCATATGGAAGGTATACTATGGTGGACCCTCTGTACCGAGTTTTATGAGAGAGAAAATTTTTTAATAATCTGAGTTTTCAATGTTTCTTTTATTCTCAAATAGTTTTGCAACCACTGGATTAGGAGCTTTTGGGTAGAGAAAGTAGCAATACTCTTGTTTTGGAGGCAGCTTAAAGGAACAGGGAGTGGAAGTAGGAGATTCCCCATAAGTGGGACTCTATGGGCTTCATCTCAGCGTTTCTAATTAAACTATACATCTTCCACAAAATGATTTAAAAGATAAAATTATGTAGGTAGCCTGGGAATCCAGGCACTCTATGCATAACTATTCTGAATAGAAACGTTAGACAATTTCCAATCTTTTCTTAGTTGATTACTCCTTACATTTATAAAAGAACAGGATTCAATAAAAAGTAGGTCTATTTTTTTTTTTTTTTGAGACAGAGCCTCAAGCTGTCACCCTAGATAAGAGTGCTGTGGCATCACAGCTCACAGCAACCTCCAATTCCTGGGCTCAAGCGAAATCTCCTACCTCTGCCTCCTAAGTAGCTGGGACTACAGGCACCCGCCACAACGCCCGGCTACTTTTTGGTTGCAGCCATCATTGTTGTTTGGCAGCCCGGGCTGGATTTGAACCCACCAGCTCAGGTGTACATGACTGGCGCCTTAGCCTGTTTAGCCACAGGTGCCAAGCCAGGTAGACCTATTTTTGAGGTTGAATTACCGGAAATTATAAATGTTTCTCATCCTAACTTAGTTTTACCTACAGGATACACCAGAACCTATGCCGTGAAGTTACCCTGGTTAGATTCAAATGTTGCATCATCAAAATATGCACTAAATGATTTTGTTAGAAAGTGTGGGCATGTGTTACATGCCATTATTTAAGAAGTTTGGCTAATTAGAATTTTCTTGTAGTGTTTATGTTAGGAAGAGCTGGTAAACTGTTATCTGCCAAAATTAAAAAGAGAAGAGGAAGGAAGTGGTACCCTGTCTAGTATCATAGAAACAGCTAAGGTTCTTGGCCAGGCACGGTTCACGCCTGTAATCCTAGCTCTCTGGGAGGCGGAGGCCAGCCTGATCAAGATACCCCCATGTCTAAAACTAGCCAGGCATCGTGGCAGGTGCTGGTAGCCCCAGCTCCTTGGGAGGCTGAGGTGAGAGGATTGCTTGAGCCTAGGAGTTCGAGGTTGCTATGAACTATGACGCCAGGGCATTCTACCCCAGGACGACCAAGTGAGATTGTCTCAAAAAAAAAAAAAAAGAAAGAAAGAAAAGAAAAAAGAAGCAGTTAAGGTTCTTAATTTACTCATCATATGTTTGAATACCTATTATGTGCAAGAAATATTCACTAGACCTTTGTACATAACACAAGAAGAAAAATAATCTTAGATCCCAAGGGGCACACATACAGTCTAATAGGAAAGAAGGTTAAGCTTGAATTATATGTAATACCTGATATATTATGAGAAGAAAAAGAACAATGGAGAACATGCTTGGGATTTAGAGTTACAAGGACTGGGTTCTAAAGTAAAATAAAGTCACCAGCATGTAAGAGGCCAAAAGCCTGTAGGCTCCAATCTGGAGATGGATTGCCTACAAGAAGGTTAAATCATTCAACATGACACCAGGACTTGGAGGGGTGGAAAAGGGAACCAGGTGCCAGAAGGCTCTGATAATCAGGACCAGAGGGTACGAGGGCTTTATTGAGGATCAAGAGGTACTGTGGTTGATAGACTAAAGTCTTCTGATATTCATTAACTTTGTATAACCCCTTCCCCATCACTTGCTTGTAGCCATTATAATATGGCAAAGGTGTATGCTACTCTCTTGCTGTGTTATACAAGACTCCATCTTTCCATCAGATTGGCTTCAGGGTCTCTCTCTCAGGTGCCCACTTTGAACAAGCTGTTGTGAATCCTACTGCTGCAAGAAACTGAATTTTGCTAGCAGCCTGAGGGAGCTCGGACACCATCCCCTTCACCAGCAGAGTCTCCAGATGAAAAACCTAGCCCTGGCCTTAACTTTAAGGGTCTTCATCAGCCAGAGGACCAGTGTAGCATAAGGCACATAGGGAAGATTTGGAGAAAAGGACCAAGAGACTCAGAGCAACCCCACTAACTTATTACTGATCGGGGACAGATGATAGCAAAGACCTTTATCTTGAAAGGGTGGTTAAGAATTAAAGAGACATTGAAGAGGTGAAAGGGGGGCACTTGACCAGCATAAACCTCATAGAACACCAAGGCTTGTACGAAAGGTTTTTATTGGCGAGGAATGCTGCAGAGTAGTATTGAGGAGGGGGGGGACAGAGAGAGAGATACGGGGGAAGATCGGAGAGAGAAGGGGGAGGGAGGGAGAGAGAAAAAGAGAGAGAGAGAGCAAAAGACAAGGGCATCTGATATAGGATCGGTTAGGGGAGGTGCCGGGATAGTAGAACAGCCAATAAGGTGTTACTATTCTGGCACGAAGAGTCGTAGGGGCGGCCCATAAATTTGAGCTTTTCAGTGGATAATTGGGATAGGGAGATGAAGTTTTGCAATTATCTAACAAAAGAGGCATGACAAAACCAGCTGCTTCAAGGCATTTCAAAGGGATCCTACCATTATTTTCATTTTAGTGCTCATACAGATTTCAGGGCCAAGTTTTAGTTCTCCTGTCTTGGCCTCCCAGAGTGCTGGGATTATCGGTGTGAGCCTCCATGCCTGGCCTCTTGCAGCCTCTTGACTGCCAAAAAGTATGAAGGGAGAAACTCGGGGAATTCTCAACTCAGCAATTCTCTTAGAGCTGAAGTAACACAGTGCAAATGATAGGATTTCTGACGATTTTACTTAATACAAAGATAAAATTTAAAAAAAAAAATCAGGGAGGTGCCTATGGCTCATCGAGTAGGGCATCAGCCCCATATACCGAAGGTGGCGGGTTCAAACCCGGCCTCAGCCCGACTGCAAAACAGAAAAATAGCCAGGGGTTGTGGTGGACGCCTGTAGTCCCAGCTACTCGGGAGGCTTAGGCAAGAGAATCGTCTAAGCCCGGGAGTTGGAGGTTGCTGTGAGCTGTGTGATGCCATGGCACTCTACCGAGGGCGGAAAAAGTGAGACTCTGTCTCTACCAAAAAAAAAAAAAAAAAAAAATCAAACAATCCTCCATAAACACCAAGTTCCAACTGAAAAAATACTGGGGCAGCAGAAAGCTTGAGGTTACAGTCTTTGGAAAAGCTAACAATACCAAGGACTGGGTTTACAAGCCCTGGGCTAGGGAGGTCTTTGAAACAGAAGATCTCATTCATGCTTCACAGCAAACCTGCTGAAAAGGATACCATCTGCATCTTAAAGGAAAGGAATCTTAAGTTCAGAGTATCTCAGCAAGTAGTCTGATGTATACAGATAGTGACAGAGCTGTCATTCAAGTTGAGACCTGACACCGTGCTGCTTCCCTAAAGAGCACATATTCTTTATTATAGTTCAAAAGTGAAAGCCATATGCTTCAGACTTACAACGAACTAATGGTAAGATTGATCTCATTTTTTGAAACTGAAGAGCTTCCAATCTCTAAATGACACATTAGTCAGAGTACAAGTGAAGCTGCTATAACAAAGAGACCCCATAATACAATATCCTCAAGATGTGTCTCCCCTACAATCCAGAGCAGTGGTTCTGAACCTTCCTAATGCCACGACCCTTTAATACAGTTCTTCATGTTGTGGTGACCCCCAACCATAAAATTATTTTCGTTGCTACTTCATAACTGTAATTTTGCTACTGTTATGAATCATAATGTAAATATCTGGTATGCAGGATGCATTTTTCTTTTCTTTTTTTGAGACAGAGTTTCAAGCATTCGCCCTCAGTATAGTGCCGTGGAGTCACAGCTCACAGCAACCTCAAATTCCTGGGCCCAAGCGATTCTCTTGCCTCAGCCTCCCAAGTAGCTGGGACTACAGGCGCCTGCCATAATGCCTAGCTATTTTTTGGCCCGGGCTGGAGTTGAACCTGCCAGCTCCAGTGTATGTGGCTGGCGCCCGAGCTGCCTGAGCTACAGGTGCTGAGTCTAGCAGTATGTATTTTCATTGTTACAAAGGGGTTAGGACCCATAGGTTGAGAACCAGTGCTCTATAGAGTATGACCAAAATGGTTTTATTTTGTTTTTGAAACAGACTCTCACTTTGACTACCTTGGTAGAGTGCTGTAGAGCTCTGTTGCATCATAGCTCACAGCAACCTCAAACTCTTGGGCTTAAGTGATTCTCTTGCCTTAGCCTTAGAGTGCTAGGATTACAGGCGTCAATCCCCTTGCCCAGCCTACCAAAATGGTTTTAGGCAGAAACTTTTTTTTTTGTAGAGACAGAGTCTCACTTTATCGCCCTTGGTAGAGTGCTGTAGCATCACATAGCTCACAGCAACCTCCAAACTCCTGGGCTTAGGCGATTTTCTTACCTCAGCCTCCCAAGTAGCTGGGACTACAGGCGCCTGCCACAACGCCTGGCTATTTTTCTGTTTTTGCAGTTCGGCCGAGGCTGGGTTTGAACCCACTACCTTCAGTATATGGGCCCAGTGCCCTACTCGATGAGCCACAGGTGCCACCCTAGGCAGAAACTTTTTGAGATAGTCTTGTTCTTTTGCTCAGGCTCGAGTGCAGTGGCATCATCATAGCTCACAGCAACCTCAATCCTCCTGCCTCAGCCTCTCAAGTAGCAGGGATTATAGCGTGCATCACCACATCCAGCTAATTTTTATATTTTTTTTGTAGAGATGGGGTCTTGCCATGTTGTTCAGACTGGTCTTGAACACCTGGCCTCAGCCTCCTGGGTTGCTTGTATTACAGGTACGAGCCACCACTCTTGGCTTCAGAAACTTCTTCAAGGGATGAAAATGTCATCAGCTACCTGCTATAGCTACAAAAAAATCTTATTAATGCTTCTTCTACAGAATAAATTGAGCATACAGGTTCCTGGTAAATCTTCCAGAATGGATTTGTTACAAAATACCAAACTTTCTATACCATCTAAATGCCTTCAGGGCAGTGTCTGTGGCTCAGTGAATAGGGTGCTGGCCCCATATATGGAGGGTGGTGGGCTCAAACCTGGCCCCAGCCAAACTGCAACAAAAAAATAGCCAAGAATAGTGGAGGGCGCCTGTAGTCCCAGCTACTTGGGAGGCTGAGGTAAGAGAATCACCTGAGCCCAGGAGCTAGAGGTTGCTGTGAGCTGTGATGCCACTGCACTCTAAAGTGAGTGGGGCACTAGCCCCATATGCCGGAGTTGGCAGTTTCAAACCCATCCCCGGCCAAAACCTGCAAAAAAAAAAAAAAAAACAAAACTTTATGCCTTCAAATATAGGCTGCACCAGTGCTTTATGCTGCCAATTATACCACAATATATATGCCACTGACTGTTAAGATGCATGCAAATTTTGAAGATGATAAAATGAGAAAATGTGTTTCTTAAAACAAATGAAATAGTGTGCTCCTGAAGTAACAAATCAAACTGATCTGCCCTATAAAATTACTCAATAAAAACCAATTATTTTGGAAGACAAATTATTACAGTTGCTATTAGGCTATTCTTCACGGTGATAAATAACTGCAGTAGTATTACATCAAGACCATACCTGGTGGGCGGCGCCTGTGGCTCAGTGAGTAGGGCACCGGCCCCATATACCAAGGGTGGTGGGTTCAAACCCAGCCTTGGCTAAACTGCAACAGTAAAATAGCTGGGTGTTGTGGCACCAGGTGCCTGTAGTCCCAGTTACTTGGGAGGCTGAGACAAGAGAATCGCCTAAGCCCAGGAGCTGGAGGTTGCTGTGAGCTGCGAAGCCATGGCCCTCTACCAAGGGCGACAAAGTGAGACTCTGTTTCTTAAAAAAAAAAAAAAAAAAAAAAAAAAGACCATACCTGGTCTTTATCTTCAGAGCAATGAGAAGCTGTGGTACTTGTACGAGGCCCAGGGCTGGGGACTGAAGTTCTGAGGTCTACATACTAATCAATTCTAGTGGGTAGACCCTTTCACAATGCAAAAATTCAATCTTTCATTCAATAACACTTACTGAGAGCATATTACATACCACACAATGTTCTAAGTCCCTGCCTTGTGAAGCTTACATTTTAGAAAACTACAGTAAATACAACTACTTGAAATGAAAATGATCCAGAATATGGTTCTTATGTTTTAAATCTATGCATCCTTGCATCTCTAAGGTAAAAGCATAAAATATTTCCTTGAAAATTAATGTTACTTTTTGGGGTGGCACCTGTGGCTCAAAGTAGTAGGGCACCAGACCCATATACCAGAGGTGATGGGTTCAAGCCCAGCCCCAACCAAAAAAATGCAAACAAAGTTAATTTCCCCATTAGCTGTTATTCATTTCTAGGTAAATGTACCATAAAATAAAATGTAAACACAAATTTAGCACCCAATGAATGATGTCCAACAGTGAAAAAGCAACTGCAGTTTCAGACCTCACTGAAGGATTTACAGTCTGAGATACACAGGAGCCCCTAGTGGTAAAGGTCATTGTGACTGAACCTTTGTGGACTCTAAATATGCTCAGACAAAAAAGGAGAAAAGTAAAAGGAATTGTGTATAAATCCAGGGAATTGCCTAAGCATTAAAAATTTTATCTGGGCTCGGTGGCTGTGGCTCAGTGGGCTAAAGTGCCAGCCACATACACCTGAGCTGGCGAGTTCGAATCCAGCCTGGGCCCACCAAACAACGACGGCTGTAGCCGGGCGTTGTGGCAGGCACCTGTAGTCCCAGCTACTTGGGAGGCAGAGGCAGGAGAATCACTTGAGCCCAGGAGTTGGAGGTTGCTGTGAGCTGTGATGTCACAGCACTCTACCCAGGGTGACATCTTGAGGCTCTGTCTCCAAAAAAAAAAAAAAATTTTTATTCTGTATATTAAATTTTACACATTGCTTTTTTTCATTTTAACAAAGTATTCTCACATTAAACAATATAATATTTTCACTGTGTACATGGGCTGTAATTCATTCAATTCCCCCTGTTCCTTACTCAGATATTTCCATTTTATATACTATTTTTACCACCAATCATCTTTGTAGTTTGTTCTGTATTTGTGATTATTATCTTGAGAGCTCCAAAAACAAACTTTCTCAAACAAAAGGTATAATTAACATTTCAATACGTTAGCACAATGTTATCCAAAAGCACTTTAATAATCTGCACCTTTATTAGCAGAGTACAAGTGTGCTTATTTCAAAACACCCTCATAAGGACTGAGTATGATTTTTAATCTTTGCTAATTCAATAGAAAAACTATTTCAATGGCCTTAATTTACAATCCTTTGATTATCAATGAACATATTTCCCCATATCTGTTAACCCACCTGAATTTCATTTTCTGTGAACTGCCTATTTATTCTGGCCCATTCCTTGGGTTCTTGGCTTTTTATCAATTTATGAGAGTTTATACATGCTTGTCACTGTAAACATGTCTCTCAGTTTGCCTTTTAATTATTTTTGCCATTCATAGCTTTTCACTTTTTCTTTTGTTTTTGGGGGGGAGGGGCAGGGTCTCACTTTCTTGCCCCCAACCTCAAACTCTTGTAACTTCATCAAGTTACAACATTGTCCTCCTAGGTAGAGGAGCTCACAAGCAACCTCAAACTCTTGGGCTCCAGTGATTCTCTTGTCTCAGCCTCCAGAGTTGCTGGGATTACAGGTGCCTGCCACAACGCCCAGCTATTTTTAGAGGCAAGGTCTCACTCTGGCTCACACTAGTCTCAAACTTGTGAGATCAGGCAATCCACCCGCCTGGGCCTGCCAGAGTGCTGGGATTACAGGCGTGAGCCACTGTACCCGGCCTCCATTCACATTCAATATCAATAAAATTTCACACAACACTTTCATATGATTTTACTTTTATGTACAGAAACTACATAAACATGCTGTTTTTATCTTCTAGATTCCTTAAAATGTTTTCTTTTGCACAGATGATATTTTATCTAAGGTTTATTGAGGTGTACGGTAGCCACTAGAATCCACTTTGTTTTCTGTTTTAATCAAGCAGTGAAGTGTTGCCATTTAGGTCCTAGGACTAAGTGATCCTTCCTTTCTCTACTCACTGGTGACACTGACTCTTCATGTATCAATGTCATGTGTAACAGATCTGAAGACCATCCTGCTCCATTGATAACTACATGTTTCTGCTAGGATCATATAATTTTAATTATTCCAGTTTCATGAAATTTTGTTTAACTCATGCTACCATGAGTTTCCTTTTATTACTTTTTAACATTCTTTATTCTTGTATCCTTCCAAATGAAATTTATAACCAAAAGAAAACTTTTTAAAAATTAGAATTACTTTAAGGGCCATGCCTGTGGCTCAGTGGGTAGGGCGCCGGCCCCATATACTGAAGGTGGAGGGTTCAAACCCTGCCCCGGTTGAACTGCAACAAGAAAGAAAATTAGTATTACTTTGAACCTACAAACTGAACTGAAAATTCTGTAGGATTTAATCTTCCTATTTGAAAACATCTCTCCCTTTATTTTTTTTCCTCTTTCAGTGAAATTGTCATTTTCTATTCATTTCCTATACATGTTAAGCTCATTTTGGGGTATTTTATGATCTTTTTACGGTTGTTATGTGTTGGATCCAATATTCTGTGTACTGCCTGAATGGTTACTAAGGGGAGGTGTCTAGTAAAATCACTGGTTTATACTGCATGGAATAACTCTGCAGCTGAATTATCTTGAGTTTTTTAGGTATATAACACGTGAATAGTAAACGTTTTTTCCTTCTAATTTCTGTAATATTTCATGTATTTCACGTTTTGGTAGTCAGAAATCTAAGACACCCTCACCCCCAAGATTCCTGGCCCCTGCTATACGTACATACCTTCCCCTAGTGACTCAAACACAAGTCTCAGTACTATCTGAAGGGACCTTGCCAATTTAATTTAAATGTCAAATCAACTGACCTTAAGATAGGGAGACTATCCAGGTGAGACTGACCTAATCACATGACTATTTTAAATCTGGGTTTAGCAGTCAGAGACAGAGGAAGTCAGAAGCTCACAGTATGAGAACGGCTGCTGAAAGATGGAGGCTACAACACAAGGAACATGGCTGGCTTCTAGAAGTTGAGAGCAACTCTACTGACAGACAGCAAGGAAGTAAAGACCTCAGTCTTACAACTACAAGAAGCTAAATTTTGTCAAGAAGAATGAGCCTGAAAGCAGAGTCTTCCCCAGAGCCAAACAAAAATTTAGCCTGGCCAAAACCTTCGTCTCAGCCTTATAAGCCTATGAACAGAGACCCAGTCACAGAATGCCAGAGTTCTGGGCTAGAACTACCACTGATTATCCTGTACATCTCTAAGTTTGTGGTGATTTGGTATGCAGCAACAGAGAACTGCTGCATCTGTCTTATTTAACTGGCCTACACTTAGAGGGCAATGTTAAAGAAGATTAAATAATATTGTTGGCAAGTCTTCGCAGTCAGGAAACGGTCAAGAGTCAAAAACCACAACAGTAATTTGAATAGGATAGATTTATTTTTGAGACAGAGTCTCACTCTATTACTCCAGGCTAGAGTGCCATAGTGTCAGCCTAGCTCACAGCAACCTCAAACTCCTGGGCTCAAGTGATCCTCTTGCTTCAGCCTCCTGAGTAGCAGGGACTACTGGTGCCTGCCACAACACCTGGCTAATTTTTCTTTTTTTAGTAGGGACAGAGTCTTGCTCTTGCTCAAGCTGATCTCAAACTCCTGAGCTCAAATGATCCTCCTACCTCAGCCTCCCCCAAGTGCTAGGATTACAGGCATAAGCCACTGCTCCCAGCCATAGGATAGACTTAAAGATTTTGTTAACTAGTATAAGGTTAAACGTTAAGAGAGGTAAACCTCCCCCCTCCCCAAACCCAGAATTCTTCAAGGGGTCCAGAAGGAGCAAAGGCAGACAGCATATGCTGCATTTGCTAGGCCCCAAGCTGAAGGTGTGTCTGAGTAGGAAGCGAAGATCCCTTCAGGCAGGACTGGAAGGGTGTGGCAAGAGACTTCCTAGAGGTTAAGATTTAATCATCCTCAGAAGGGTTTCGTGGGGAGGTGGAGAAACTTCCTTGCGGGTAAGAATTGAACAAACTGCTTCTTAAGTACCACTGAGGTGAGCTTGGCGGGACTCCAGGCCTCCCTGTGCCAGTCTGCTGACTACTGCACCAAAAATAAGCATGCTGAAGGCAGGGAGCAAAGCCCCTTTGGGCCCCCCCTTTCTCCCTATGCTGTACCTCCAGTGTGTTCTGTCCACAACGCCTAACATGAAGCCAGCTAGCTGGAGGAAGGAACGTGTTAACACAGGGCACAAAATGGGTTGGGATTTACATAGAATGGGAACTGAGCCAACAAATTAATAATTGGCACTTTCCATCCCTTTGGCTCCTTGGCTTCCACACACACTCTCTTTAAACATTTGAACTTTATACATAAAGTATCAAAACAAATGTTTCCACCTAACAACACACGCAGCTAGCTTCCTATAAATCATCGGTTCTCAACCTGTGGGTCACGACCCCTTTGTAACAATGAAAATACACTGGGACATTAGGTAGGTTGAGAACCACTGCTATAAATGAAGATTTTGTCAGAGCCAGGATGCTAGGTCATGGGCCCTGGCCAAAACTGTCAGGACGCGGATGGACGCGGACTGCTGTACAAGCTTGCTCCGGGTATGGCTCCCATAAGTGCCAGGGAGCCCGTTTTGTCTCAGTCAGTCTTAGTAGGAGCCTAGTAGGAGCCTTGACTAGCTTCTCCCGTGGCTATTTACACCACAGGTATGGAGACTGCCAAGCAATGATGTATGTGCTCTGGTGCTCTTTAACGAGAGACCAATCCTTTCCCCAGTCCCTTAGTACCAAGGTGTTTCTTTTCAGCTGTCTCTTATAGATAGATGTTCTCACCTTCTTCTCAAAATGAAAAGTCACAGTCCTAAGTCACTATATCTGTCACTGGCAATAGTACCTGCCCTTAAAATTTACTTACAGTCCCACTAAATAGTCTGCTCTCTAAAGTCAAACTGTTAAGTTACAATAATCTGTATATAAAATAAGGGAAAGAGGAGGAGAAAGAAAACTTAACACAAACATATGGATGCACAAGAAAAAATATGCTATGCTACAACAATCCTCATTTCTATAACCAGTCACAAAGTCACACACGGGCACAGGTGGTGTCCTTTCTTCTTTCACTAGCCAGCCTACATTTCCTCTGTCCTCGATCACAGCCTCAGGTAGTCAGGATACTCAGTGTGACATGATAACCAAAATCTCATTTCTGAAAGATGTCTCAGTAGACCTTTTGGGGGTTACCAGTTTTTCATTAGGCTTCAACACTGTGCATAGGAGTCCCTAAGAGACACTCCAGAAAATTCATCGAGTTACAACATTGTCCTCCTAGTCACTGTTGTACAGCAATCAAGATTAAGTGCTCCAGCCAACCTCTTTTTCCACCGATGGCATGTGGTTTGATGGCATAAAGAACCACACGCGAGTGGTAGCCTCATCATTTAATTCAATGGAAGCATTCTGTGTCCTCTGGCAGAAACATTCCTAATTTAGAAATAAGAGCTCCAAATCCCACCAAACCTCAAAGTTGCTAGTATGGGAAGCAGAAATTCTCAGAGTGGGTTATTAGGTATAATCATAGTGAGAAGTTGCTTTTAGGGTTTTACCATTAAGTATATGATTTGGACATTAGTCTCAGAGTTCACATCATATTAAACAAATATCCTGTTCTTCCAAATACGTTCTAACAGAAGGAACAGGGATACTGAAGTTATCTTTTGTCTTTTGATTCTGTTGATTTTTGTGTTTTGTATTCTAAGTGATGTTATTAGGTGCATACATCTTACAGAACTGACTCATTTTTCATTATGAAACTTCCTTTTTCATTTCTAAATATGTCTTGCCTTGAGGACCATTTGTTTGCTACTACTTAAGCTGATTATCTTATTGCTTATTTTAAACTTGCCCCACCTACACTATGTTCCTTTTTTTCTTTTTTGTCTTATTTTGGACAGTAAGTAATTTTTACTATTCTATTTCCACTCTCCTATACTAGCTTTGTAGCTATAAATTTTCTTTCTATCCTTTTAGGGGTTATCCTCAAGTAGCTTTTCTCAATTATGCCCTACAGAAAATATTGAGTGATTACTTTTTTCAAATCTTAAACAAGTTTGGTACATAGCTAGTGTCATTCTAGATGTAAAGAATTAGTTCATAATATATGATAGATGAAATAGCACAGATGTTTTCGTTCTAGCAGCCATTTCAAAAGTAACACAGACTCAGTAGCTTACACCACAAACATTTTTCATAGTTCTGAAATCTAGGAAGTCTAAGATCAGAGTGCCTTCCAAGCGTGGTCAGGTTCTGGTGAGAGCCCTCTTGCTAGCTTGCAGAGGGCTGTCTTCTTGCCGAGTCTTTACAGGGTGGAGAGTAGAGAAGGAAGCAAGCTCTCTGTGACTCCTCTTACAAGAGCACTAATCCCATTCACAAAGGCTCCATTCTCATCAACTAAGTATTTCCCAAAGGTCCCCACCTCCTAATATTGGAGGTTAGAATTTCAACATATAAATTGGGGGTAGGGGGACACAACATTGAGTTCACAACACCCAGGGGCTGGAAACTTTTCTATTACAGGATAGACAGCAAATATTTTGAGTTTTGTGGGCCATACGATAGCAACTACTTAATGTTAGTGTTATAGCATGAAAGCAGCCATGTAATATGTAAACTAATGGGCCTGGTTGTGTTCCAGTATAGTGTCATTTACTAAAATAGGTGGCAGGCTGGGTTTTGCCTGCAGGTTGAACTTTGCTAATCCCTGTCCTTGACACTACCACGTTCTCCCATTTAACATCCCTGACAAAGACTGCCCTCAATATTATCACACATCATGTATCCCTGTCTCATTACAGTATAAATTAAAAAGGCCTCAGGGCACTTAAACTATATCCTCTTCTAGATCTTTGAGCTGCTGTCATTTATTATTTTTATTGTTTATGCAATTATCATTACTATAGATTTGTTTATCTATTTATCCTATCTTATTAATCTATTATGTATATTCATTTCTTCCTTCATCTCTACACTTCCACCTGGTTTTCCCTTCTACCTGAAGAATTTTCTTTATTCTTCAGTGTGGATCTGCTGGTGATGAATTCTCTTAAGTTTTTGTGTGCCTGAAAATACCTACATTCTACCTTCATTTGGGAATATACTTTAGCCTCATATAGTTTTCTAGTTTAGCAGCTATTTTTTTGCAACTTTTCAAAGATACTATAACATTGTGTTCTGATTTCCAATTCTTCTGTAAAGTAGATAATCAGTCTTTATTGTTGTTCCTATGAAAGTAATGTGTCTTTTTCTTACTTTGGCTGACTTTTTTCATTTTAGCAATTTTCTCTTTTTTCCCCTTGTTTTTGTATTTATTCTGCTTAGTTCTATTGTGATTATTAAATCTGTGGCTTGACAGTTTGCATTAGTTTTAGAAGATTCTCGGTCATTATGTCACTTTCCTTCTGATAATTTTAATCATAAGTATTTTACACTTTTAAAAATGTCCCTGGGCAGCACCTGTGGGTCAGTGGGTAGGGTGCCAGCCCCATGTACCAAGGGTGGCAGGTTCGAACCCAGCCCCAGCCAGCTAAAACAGCAGTGGCAACTGCAACAAAAATAGCCAGCCATCATGGCAGGTGCCTGTAGTCCCAGGACTTCGGGAGGCTGAGGCAAGAGAATCGCATAAGCCCAAGAGTTGGAGGTTGCTGTGAGCTGTGTGACGCCACAGCACTCCACAGAGGGCAACAGAGTGAAACTCTGTCTCATAAAACAAACAAAAATGTCCCATCATATGTCTCGTGTATTTTTGTTTTTCATTTCCATCCTTTTGTTTCCCTGCATTTATTTCAGTGTAGATATTTTCTTCTGCTCTATCTTCCCGGTCACTAATTCTTACTTTATCTGTGAGTACTCAGTTATTAAATCCCCAGAGTCACTGTATTTTTCTTTTAAAAAAGTATTCTTTTTAAAAATATTGCTACATAGATGAACATATTTTAAGGGTACATATGATAATTTAATATTTATTTTTTCTTTACACTAGGAACATCTGAATTATTCTCTTCTAGCTATTTTGAAATATAGTTATTATAAGCTATAGTCAATTTATATTGTACTATTCAATTATTTAATTTTCAATATTTTTTCATAGTTTCTAGTTTTCTGTTGAAATCCCTCATTTGTCATTTAATTTATTAAACATAATAATCAACATTTTTTTTTCCTGTGACAGGGTCTCAATTCTGTTGCCCAGGCTGGAATGCAGTGACATCATCATTGCTTACTGTGGGCTCAAGCAATTCTCTTGCTTCAAGCTTCTAAGCAGCTGAGATTTCAAGTGTGTGACACCATGCCCAAATACTTTCCTATTTTTTTTTTTGTACAGATGTGCTCTTGTTATGTTGCTTGGACTGGTCTTGAACTCCTGATCTCAAGTAAATCTCCCACCTCAGCCTCCCAAAGTACTAGAATTACAGGCTTGAGCCAGCAATACCCAACCAATCAACATCACTTTAAGGTTCAAGTCTGATAATCCTAATATGTGGATCTCCTGTGGGTTACCCTATTGCCTGTTTTTCACAATTTTTAGCCTTTTTATATGCCTATTTCTTGACTGAATATTGTTAGTCTTCATGAGAAAAAAAGTGGAGATAATCTGAGGCTTTAAATGTTATCCTCAAGAGAGGATTTCATTTTGCTTCTGACAAGCTTTTAAGAGTAGGGGTGATCCACTTTAATCTATTTTAGCTAATTCAAAACTGAGTTTTAGTTTTCATGAGGGATGGATTTTAGAATCATTTCTAGGTTGCCATACACTTAGTGTGAAAAGTTAGTGGGCTTTTTTTTCTGGCGGGTCAATTCCAACTGAAAGCCTGGGATGTTCAGCTCTTCAGTCATAGCTTTTAAGTAGACCTCTGAAGGGTCACGTGGCACCAAATATTTATTCTGCCTCTTTAGACCTCTCTTCTCTCTGGGATCTTGGCCCCTAAAAGTCTTCCTTTTTTAATTCTTGCCAGCAGGACGGGTCTGACACAGCTAGTATGCCTTCGCCAGAAGCAAAAGTCCAGGGAATATTGAATTTATAATTTTTTTTTTTAGGCAGAGCCTCAAGCTATCACCCTGGATAGAGTGCCATGGCATCACAGCTCACAGCAACCTCCACTTCCTGGGCTCAAGCAAGTCTCCTGCCTCTGCCTCCCCAAAGCCGGGACTACAGGCGCCCGCCACAACACCCGGCCATTTTTTGGTTGCAGCCGTCATTGTTGTTTGGCGGGCTCAGGCTGGATTCGAACCCGCCAGCTCAGGTGTATGTG
>CAUYON010096499.1:0-21024 GCA_963573935.1 Arctocebus calabarensis
TGGGCTTAAGCGATTCTCTTGCCTCAGCCTCCCGAGTAGCTGGGACTACAGGCGCCCGCCACAGCGCCCAGCTATTTTTTTGTTTTTGCAGTTTGGCCGAGGCCGGGCTTGAACCCACCACCTTCGGTATATGGGGCCGGCGCCCTACTCGCTGAGCCACAGGAGTCGCCCAGGTGTTTTACTCTTGCACTCATTCTATCACATAACAGCAGATTTATGTGCCTTTAATTTCATGTTTTTCTGTACTCATCTATTTTTTATCTATATTTACATCCTTTTCTACAAGTTTGACATGATTTTCTCTCATTTTAAAAATGAAGACACTGGTGTTTAGAGAAATGAAGTTACTCACTGAGGACTACACAATTAGTAAGTAGTCAAGGAAAGATCTGAAACCTTCAGTTCCCTTCCCTTCTCTTCCTTTTTTTCCTTTCTCTTCTTTTCCCTTGTCTTGTCTTCCCTTCCCATTTTTCATTTCATTATGTTCTAGTTTTGAAGTGAAGTTGAGCTGGTACTTTAGGAAGGAGCCCTGATTATAGCAATTTAGCTGAAAATGAGGCCATGATTAAGGTATGTTGATAAGGCTAACCACAGTGAATTGCAAACTAAGTTATATCACTAATTCTATAGGTTTGAAGTGCCAAGGGTGCATTTTGTTAAAAGAGATGAAACCAGATCGCTTCCATCCCCTTCCCTTCCTTTCCTTTCTCTCTGTTCCCGCCTTCCTTTTTGAATTGACATATAATAATCTCATGTATTTATGGGGTACATAGTAATGTTTTGAGACATAGTATGTATAATGATCCTATCAGCGTAATTAACATATACGTCATCTTAAACACCATTTTTTGTGTTAGGAACATCCATTATTTTCCTTTTAGCTATTTGAAACTATGTATTATTCCTAATGATATTCATCCTACATTCATTCTAATGTTATACATTAGAATTTTTTCCTCCTATCTAGCTGTGATTTGATATTCTTTAACAAATTCTTACCTAGCCCTCCTTTCCTCTAACATTGGCAGGCCCTAAAATCCTCTGTTCTACTTTTCACTTCCATAAGCTCAGCTTTTTTTTTTTTTTTCAGTTTCCACATATGAGTGAGAACATTCAGTGCTTAATTTTCTGTTTCTGACTTATTCCACTTACCATAGTACCCTCCAGTTCCATCCATGTTGTTTCAAATGACAAAATTTCATTCCTTTTGATAGCAGGATAATATTCCATTGCGCATATGTTTTATACTTTCTTCATCCATTCATCTGTTGATAAACTTTATTTTCTTTTTTTATTTATTTCTCTTCTTCCTTATCTCATTTCTCCTTCATCCTTTTCTTCTGTACTATAAACAAAATATGTAAATTAGTTCCACAAATGTTCTTTATTTTACTTTGTAACTGAGCAGAATAATATTATCTCTATAAAAAGTTTGTTCACAGTAATAAAACATCACAAAGACATTCATCATGGTACAGTCTAGCTTCCACCTACAGTTCTAACCTCAACTTCTTCTATAACCTCCTCTTACTTACATAGAATATCATCCAAGTAGTCATGAACTCTTTCATCCAGGACATTTGTTTATGCTATTTCCACTGCATAAATTCTTTTCTCTTTTTTCCCACATAATTAAACAAATATTAAATAAATTATTAATTTTCGAAGCTTAGCTCAATAATCCACACTATTATAGAGCACTTACCAACTAGGACTTTATCTCAAGTAGAATTAACTAATAACCTTTTTTGTTAACTCAAAGCATTTTTTATCACAGTGCTAGTTCAGTACTTTCAGTCCTTACTATATCATATGATAAATGTGTTTTGTCTTTAGTTTTGTAGTTGATGTGCTTGTTAGCATTTCTGAAAAGAAAAACTGAAAATAATTTATCCTGTATCTTCTGTTCTTAAGGTAGTATCTATAGAAGAACTTTTGTAAATTGAACACCTACAGGACTGTAACAAACTGGTCAAAATATGAAGATAAAGAACTTGCATTGAATACATTTGGTGCATGTCTGGTCTATGAAAATTAGGTTAACTTAAGGAGGTGGTCAATGTAGGGAGGCAATCAACTGTAGAGGTACTACTGAAGTTATACAATAACTTTTAGGCCTGGATTCAGGTGATGGAACCAGAAACACCAAAATTCCACAAAACTAACTTTTCATGGCTCATTGACAAGATATTGATATGGTACTTTTCCCAGGAACTTTGTTAACAGTCACTGTATCCCAGAGGCATTAATTCCTTCTAACATCATTGGTAAAAAAGGTCCCTGGAACATCTATCTGCTAGGAAATTAAGAACACAGGAAGAAAGACAACTGCTAATGAATTCATCAGAATAAAAAGCAGAGTAAGGGAGTGAGGAGATAATAGACTAGTTTATTTTTTATCGAAATTATTTAGCACCTATATTTTTAGAGGAAAAAAATTATTATTTTTGTTTTTCTAAGCCTATTATTATCTTGTATTTTATTAAGCTAGTCTAAGTAAGATTCTGCCACTTCCAATGTAAAAGATCATAATAATTTGCAGGAGGTAATGCATTTCCCAACTAATAATTTTTCCACGATTGTTTTAAAAGGCTGTTCATCAGGACAGCTATATAACGTAGATCAAAGAACAAGTACTTTGGAGGTAAGCTCCTCAACCGAACATTTATTAGCATGGTGATTATAAAAAAAAAAATTAAATACTTGGTGTGCCCTAGTTTTTTCATCTGGAATATGGGCATAGTAACCATACAGAAATACAACATTGCTATAAAGATTAAAGCAGTGTGTGTCTGTATATGGGTATGTGTGCAGTGTTTAGAAGATTGTCCAGTACACCAAAATGTAATCTAAATGTTGGCCATAAAATACGATCTAAACCTTACTTGAATCCATTCATGAATCAGAGGGTGCATACTATATGCTAAGCAACTGTAATGTATATTTTGGTTGTAATAATAAATACATTTTTCTTTGTTTGTAAGGAAAACAATAGGACCAAATAGTGAAAATATTCCTGACAAAATGTTATTCACGTAAGATCACATGCAATAGAGACTTGAAAATTTACTCCAGTCTAAATGAAGTTTTGAACTCTCTGGTAAACATCTCCCCATTACCCACGCTGTTCCACAAACTCTAACTACCATTTTGCTACCTAGTCCTTATATTTGACCATTTTAGATTCTTCATATAAGTGAGATCATGTGGTACTTGTATTTCATTGCCTGGCTTATTTCACAATTATTGTTTGCCTGTTAACGATAACATTTTAAATAAATAAAAAAAATAGAGTAAGACAATTAGTAATGCATAAGTACATACAAAGAAGAGAATAAACCAATCCTCACAAGTAAATGAACCTACAAGCAACAGTGAAAGGTTCAAAAGGACACAGGTTTTAGAGGACAAAAAGGAAAATAGGAGTTTAACAAGTGGGATGGTCTACAACAGTGGTCCTCAACCTATTGGGTCCCACAGACTGGTTTCATGAAGAAATTTTTTCACCAGCAAGGGTCAGGGGATGGTTTGGGGGTGATACAATTGCACGGATCTCCAGATCAGATCACCAGGCATTAGATTCTCCTAAAAAGCGTGCAAACTTAGATCCCTCACCCCTACCCTGAGGAGTATACTGTAAGGTTCAAGCTCCTGTGGGAATCTAATGTCACTGCTTACCTGCCATTAGATACAGATGAAGCTTCACTTGATCTCCTGCTACTCACTTCCTGGTGTTCAGTCTGGTAATTACAGGCCAGGAACCAGTATCATTCCATGGCCCAGGGGTTGAGGATGCTGGAACAAGAAGACAGAATTGTTTTATATAGATAAAGTAGCATATACATTTATCTAGTTATTAGATCACATGCAATATCATGAAATAGTTATGAAATTTTCTTGAACATCAAGGCAAGTCTAACCTATGAGATATAATTATGTGATAATCACTTTTTTTGATGATCCTCTTTTTGATCTTTAAATCTTTATTTTTACAAACTTCCCAAAATCAAATATCAACTTTCAAAGTTAAATCTTTTTTTTTTTCCTTTTTTAGTAAAACATAGTCTTACTCTGTCACCCTGGGTAGAGTGTCAGCCTAGCTCACAGAAACCTCAAATTCTTGGGCTCAAGTAATCCTCCTGGCCTCAGCTTCTCAAGTAGCTAGGACTACCAGTGCCCAGCACAACACTGGCTAGCTTTTCGATTTTTTTGGGGGGGGGGATTCATTGAGGGTACAAGAAACCAGGTTACACTGATTGCATTTGTTAGGTAAATCAAGGGGGGTGGGGTCTTGGTGTGTGAAAAACATGATAATCACTTTTTTAAAAATCAAGGAGGGGCAGAGCAAGATGACAGAGGAGAAACAGCTTGTTTGAAACCAGGCACCATAAGGTAGGGCAAAGAAGACTCCAGGCACCTCAGGATTGTGGGCTTTCCCCAGAAACATCCCTTTGGGGGCACAGGGATATAGCAGGAGACTTTGGGCCCACAGGAGGAGGATGAAAGCAATAGACAATGGGCATGTGTTTGCATTTGGTCTGAGGCCCCTAACTATGTGGGCTGCAGACAGCAGCAGCCACAGCAGTAATAATAGTGTGCAAATGGGGAAAGTCTTCCTTGTGGGGTTTTTTGGACTTGGGCAGTTGGTTGAATTACCTTGGGAGAGTGAGCAAATGACTTTTAACAGAGCCCAGTGATTGGGACTGAGCCTCTGGGGCAGAACGGAGGTTTTACTATTCAGCTCCAGGCGACACACAATGACTGTGGGAGAGCTGCCTTGCAGGCTGGGCTCTCAGGGTCCTAGAACAAGGCTGGTTTCTGGAGACTTTGGGCAAGTGAGCAAGTGACTTTGAACAGTGCCCAGAGACCAGGACAGAGCTACCAGGACAGAACAGAGGTTTGTTTCATTGTTTGGTTGCAGACCTTGCATAGCATTATGGGAAAGTTACCATGCAGGGTCCTAAAATAAGGCCATTCCATGTGCCTGACAAGTGGCAGCCACTTATGGAGAGATCCAAGCAACACACCTTTTCCTGGGATAGCCACTGCTTAGCCAATGGATGCGTTTTGGAAATGTTAAGGCATTACATTAAGCAGGCTGAGGAGAGATCCAGGCTCCCAACCCTGTGGTATTTGAGGGCAAAAAAGACAGCACAAGCTTCCAGCCTTCATTACATACAGCTGTATTGTGATTAGGATCTCAGATCTCAGATCACCCGTTGCTGAGCTAATATTAGGCAGAATATGTATACATAGTTTTCTTTTTTTCCTTTTCTATCTTTCTTTCTTTTTTGTTATTGTTGTTGATGTTGTTACTTTTAGTCTATTTGTTTTATTTAAAAATTTTTTCCCTTCTTTTTTCTTTTTCAAATCCCCCCCCCCAAGATTTTTCTTTTCCTTTTTTCTTCATTTTTTTCCATAAATATATTACTTCATTGTTGTCTTCTTTAATGATAAGAACTTAATATTTGCTATTTTTTCTGCTCCTAATATTTATTTCTCCAATTTTATCTCTTAAAGTTTTTGTTTGTTTGGTATGATTTATAGCATTTTTGTTTTTCTTCTCTATTTGTTGGAGGTATGGTCCTGAGTCTGCTCAGGCTGGCAAAGAGCTACAGACATCAAGGGACAAACCCAACCCAGCCCCTCCAGAGGTTGGGATTTCTCCGTGCAGGTGAAAGTACCCTACTCTATACCACTGTTATTCCTGTCTCTCTCTTTCTGTTCCTCTTTTTGTCAGTCTTCCCTTTTACTCACCCCCTTTCTTTCTCTTTTCTCTTTTTTAACTTTTTATTCTTTCTTGCTCTTCACTGTTCTTATCCTTTTAGTCCTCAACCAAAAGGACACCTCAACATGTTAGGTCAGAGGCACCACAACATAAAGAGCAAGAGGCAATGAAAGGAAAAAGTGGAACAAGGAAACAGACAAAAAGAAAACACTAATGAAGAAGAATTTGAAAAATCCTGGCATCATGAAAAACAGACCAGAATATTTCCCCTACCCCAAGAATCATGAGTTGGGTACTGCAGAAGATCCCACCTATAAATAAATACTGGAAATGATAGAAGAGGAATTTAAAACATGGATGATAAAAACAATGAAGTAAATTGCTGAGAAAGTGGAAAATAACCAAAGGGAAATCCCAAAACAGAATCAAATAATAGATGAATGATATGAAGAATATAGAAAGGATATATTGAAGCTGAAGGAATTGAAGCACTCAGTCAGAGAACTTGAAGATGCAGTAGAAAGTATCAATAACAGACTAAACCATGCAGAAGAAAGAATATCAGAGGTAGAGGAGAAAGCTCATGAGCTGACTAAGGCAGTTTAAGAGACAGAAAAAAGAGAGAGAGAAAGCAGAACATTCACTGACAGAATTGTGGGATTTCATGAAGCATTCAAAAATATGACTTATAGGTATCCCAGAAGAAGAAGAATTCCCCAGTAGAATGGAAGCCCTACTAGAGGATATCATAAATGAAAATTTTCCAAATATTATCAAAGATTCTGACACACTCCTTTCAGAGGGATATAGGACCCCAAGTCATCTCAATTCAAATTGAGCTTCTCCAGGACACATTATCATGAACCTCCCAAGTCAAGACAAAACAGAAAATTCGGCCAGGACTAAGCACAAATTGATCTACAGGGGCAAATCCATCAGGAAGACTATGGACTTCTCAAATGAAACTTTTCAAGCCAGAAGACAATGGTCATCTATCTTTAATCTACTTAAACTACACAATTTTGAGTCCAGAATTCTATATCCTGCTAAGCTAAGCTTTAAAATTGATGGATAAATTAAATCTTTTATTGATATTCAAACATTCTGCCACAAGACCAGCTCTACAGGAAATACTTAGATCTATTCTCCATGCTGACCATCGTAACGGACCACCAGAAAACTACACACCTATAAAGTAAAGGGCAAAACCTAGCTTCCACAGTAACACAAAAGATAAAAGTAAGCCATGGGCATTCACAAAATAAGTTAAATAGAATTCCATGACACTTATCAATTCTCTCAATAAAGGTTAATGTCTTGAATTGCCCACTGCAAAGACATAGGCAGGGGACAGGATAAAGAAAATACAATCCTTCTATTTACTATCTGCAGGAGACACATCTAGCCTTGAAGAACAAATTAAAACTTAGGGTTAAGGGATAGAAGATATTTCTTAAGCAAATGGAATTCTGAAGGAAAGAGGGGTTGCAATATTATTATCAGATACAAGTGGATTTAAAGCAACTAAACTCAAGAAAGACAAACATGGACTCTTCATATTGGTGAAGAAAAAATTACAATAAAAAGACATTTCAATTATAAGTATTTATGCCAACTTAATTATCCCAAATAATTAAAACAGAACTTAATTAGTCTGAGCAATATGATATCCCATAACACCATAATAACAGGGGACTTTAATACTCCCCTTACAGAGCTGGACAGAGCCTCTAAATAGAAATTAAACAAAGACACCAGGGGCTTAAATATGACTCTAGAACAACTATGCTAGATAAACACATATAAAATGCTCCATCTGAAAGCTAAAGAATACATATTCTTCTCATCAGCCCATGGAACATTCTCCTAGGATTTGATCACGTACATAAATAAAACCTCAAAAAAAAAATCAAAATAATTGAAATTTTACCTTGTATCTTCTCAGAACACAACACAATAATGGTGGAACTCAAGTCCAACAAAAAATTACAACCCCACACAAAGGCACAAAGGCATGGACATTAAAAAACCTGATGCTGAAAGATAGTTGGGTTTAGGAAAAGATAAAAGAGGACATCATTAACTTCATTGAGCAAAACAACAATGAAGACACAATCTACCAAAACTTGTGGTTTACAGCAAAATCAGTCCTGAAAGAAAAATTTATCACTTTGTATGGCTATATCCTGAAAACAGAAAGAGAGTGCATTAAAAAACTCACAAACCATCTTATGGAATTGGGAAAAAGAGAACATTCTAAACCTAAACATTGCAAAATTAAAGAAATAGCTAAAATTAAATCAGAAATTAATGAATTGATAACAACAGAAGCATTCAGAAAATTAACAAAGCAAGGAGTTGATTTTTTGAAAAAAATCAGTGCAATAGGTAAGTCTTTGGTCAGACTAACTAGAAATAGAGAAGTAAAATCTCTAGTAACCTGAATCAGAAATGACAAAGGGGAAATAACAACAGATGCCTAAGAGATACTAGAGATTATCTCTGAATACTACAAGAAACTATGCCCATAAATCTGACAATGTAAAGGAAATGGATCAATATTTGGAATCACACCATCTCCCTAGACTTGGCCAGGAAGAAACAGATCTCTTGAACAGACTAATTTCAAGCACTGAGGACAAAGAAACAATAAAAAGTCCCCCAATGAAAAAACGCCCTTCAGATGGCTTCATATGAGAATTGTACCAAATCTTCAAAGAAGAGCTTGTACCCATACTGCAGAAATTATTTTTAAAAATTTGAGGCAGAAGAAATTTTTCTTAACATTTTCTACCAGGCAAACATCACCCTGATACCAAAAACCAGAAAAAGACCCAACTAAAAAGGAGACCATCTGACCAATTTCACTAATAAATATAGATGCAGAAATTCTCAGCAAAATCCTAGACAACAGACTACACCTTCTCATCATAAAAGTCCTATATGATGATCAAGTAAGTTTCATCCTGGGGGCTCAAAGCTGTTTTAAACTATACAAGCTCATAAATGTAATTTACCATATTAACAGAAGCAAAAACAAAGACCATATGATCCTCTCCATAGAAGCAGAAAAAGCATTTGCTAAAATCCAGCATTGTTTTCTAATTAGAACACTGAAGAGTATAGGCATAAGTGGCACATTTCTGAAACTGACCAAAGCCATCTATGACAAACCCACAGCTAATATTCTACGAAATGGAGTAAAACTGAAAGCTTTTCCACTTAGAACTGGAATCAGACAAGGTTGTCCTCTGTTACCACTACTATTCAACATCGTCCTGAAAGTTCTACCAAATACAATCAGGCAAGAGAAGACAATAAAAGGCATCCAAATGGGAGTAGAGGAGGTCAAACTCTCCCTCTTAGCTGATGATATGATCTTATGCTTGGAGAACCCCAAAGACACAACCACAAGACTCTTGAAAGTGATAAAAAAAATAAAATAAAATCTCAGGATATAAAATTGATGTCCACAAGTCAGTAGCCAATTACAGCCAGGATGAGAAGCTGATTAAGGATAAAATCCCCTTCACAGTAGCTTCAAAGAAAGTGGAACATCTAGGAATGTAACTAACAAAAGAGGTGAAGGACTTCTATAAAGAAAATTATGAAACCCTAAGAAAAGAAATAGCAGAAGATATTAACAAGTGGGAGAACAAACCATGCTCAGGGCTGTGAAAAATCAACACTGCTAAAATGTCTATACTTCCCAAATTAATCTACAGATTCATTACCATCCCTATCAAAATATCAGCATCATAGTTTCAAGACTCAGAAGAAATAATTCTTAGTTTTGTATGGAAAACCAGAAACCAGAATGAACCATTGACAGCTGAAGCAATTCTTAGCAATAAAAACAAAACCAAGGGAATCAGCCTACCATCCTTCATGCTGTACTACAAGGCCATAGTGATCAAAACAACAAGATATTGGCACAAAAATAGAGATATAGACATCTGGAACCAAATAGAAAACCAGGAGATGAAACTAACATCTTACAGCCTAATCTTTGATAAACCAAATAAGAACATACACTGGGGAAAGAATCCCTATTCAATAAATGGTGCTAGAAGAGCTTAGCATCCACATGCAAAAAACTGAAAGTGGACACCCACCTTTCTCCATTCACAAACATTGATCTGAGATGGATAAAAGACCTAAATTTAAGGTGTCAAACGATAAAAATCCTCAAATAAAGCATAGGAAAACCACTTGAAGACATCGGCCTGGGGAAAGACTTTATGAAGAAGACTTCCATGACAATTGCAACAACAAAATAAGCAAATGGGACTTAATTAAACTGAAAAGCTTCTGTACAGATAAGGAGGCAACTACCAAAGCAAATAGACAACCTACACAATGGGAAAGGATATTTGCATATTTCGAATCCAACAAAAGTTTGATAACTAGGATTTACAGGTAACTCAAATTAATCAACATGAAAAGAGCCAGCAATACTTTAGATCGCTGGGGGTCAGGGGGAGGGAAGAATAGAACCTTCTTTAAAAAAGACAAAGGAATGGCTAACAAACAAAAAATGCTCGGTGTCCCTAATTATTAGAGAAATGCAAATCAAAACCACCCTGAGATACCATCTAACTCCAGTGAGAATGGCCCACATCACAAGGTCTCAAAAGTGGAGATGCTGGCGTGGATATGGAGAGAAGGGAACAATTTTACACTGCTGGTGGAACAGCAAACTAACACAATCTTTTTTGAAGAAAACATGGAGAATCCTCAAAGAACTCAAACTAGACCTCCCATTTGATCCTGCAATCCCATTGCTGGGCATTTATTCAAAAGAAAAAAAAAAAACATTTTACCACAGGGACACCTGCACTAGACTGTTCATTGCAGTTCAATTTACAATCACCAAAATGTGGAAACAGCCTAAATGCCCACCAACCCAGGAATGTATTAACAAGCTGTGGTATATGTACATGATGGAATACTATAAAGCTATTAAAAAACATGGAGACTTTACATTCTTTGTCTTAGCCTGGATGGAAGTGGAACACATTATTCTTAGTAAATCATCACAAGAATGGAGAAGGAAGAATCCTATGTACTCAATTCTGATATGAGGACAATTAGTGACCTAATACATCATGGGGCAAGGGGAGAGCAGTGAGAGGGAAGGGGGGGGGAATGACGCTGTGTGACACATCTTTTGGGGGTGGAACACAATTATAAGAGGGACTTTGCCTAACAAATGCGATCAATGTAACCTGGTTTTTTGTAACAACAATTTTTAAAAAAAAAACATTAAAATTTAATTATTCTTATCTCAGTAAAAATAATAAATAAATAGTAAAAGATCAAGCATAAAGTTTTATGCATAGATATGAAATATATGCCATTTTGAGTTATATATTTTATATTCTTACATTAAATCTGTTTCCTAGAAACAAATTAGTCTAGTTATTTGAAATGAATCAATACAATAGGTGAAACTAGTCCTTGGGAATGATTTTAATTAAAAATTATGGAATTATGTATCTCTATTTCCTCACAATAATTTCTATAGTACACTTTTAATTTTGTAGCTTCAATATTTTGATTTGAATATATACATTGTTATCTATTAATTGTGAAACATGATATGGTCTTCAAAATTAATCTGTAAGTAAAATAGGTTTACCTTTTCTAGGAAATTAATTAATTAGTCAATTAATTAATTGTGATCCTCCTTTTTAGTGAATGGAACTTTTAAATGATTCTTTCGGCTATTTTTAAACAAGACTGTATTCAACTCTATCAAGCACTTCTTTTTCTTTAGTGAAGTGGTTCACTGGAGACAAGAGTATAATATATTAAAAAAAAAGATTTTTAAAAATCTTACATTTTGAAAACACGGCATTTATAGTCTGAGATTCTGAAACTTTAATTTAAAAAATAGCATTTTATTGATCCCATGATTACATACCTTGTTGCTTTATATTTTTAATTATGACAATTGAGAATCTGTCTTCAGTGCTTTACTTATCAGACTAAGTGGTACCAGATGTTCAAAATAAAAAGCATTATGAAGATATGTGGG
Organism: Arctocebus calabarensis; assembly: GCA_963573935.1. Lineage (NCBI taxonomy): Eukaryota > Metazoa > Chordata > Mammalia > Primates > Lorisidae > Arctocebus > Arctocebus calabarensis. The sequence goes on from CAUYON010096499.1 coordinate 11,769, forward strand.
TTATCCTACATGTATATGAGAACTGGGATTCAGCTTTTCCTTTTTTAAGCACATTGTGTTCATTAAGAGTGGCTTACTATCTTCTCACATCCATAGATCTCATATGAGGATAACTGACAAAACAAATTCACATTTTAAGTTATAAAACACATTTGTTGAAATTTTTTCAGTGTGAAACTTCATGAACATTGATAATAACAAAACAAATAAACTAATTGATTAAATCATTAGAACTTCAACTGCAAAAGTGAGTTAGTTTAATAGATACACTGCAAACCAGACCATTTTCATGTTTAAAAATATTTTATAATGAACCATAAATTTTAACTTAGGCAAAAAGCTAGTCTGACCTAGTTCTTGGATTTTTCTTTGTTTCCTACAAGTTAATTAACTTTAAGTTTAGTTTTCTTATTAGGAAATTAATAGTATCTGTATAAAAGCTGGTGTAATAGCACCAATAACCATTTAATGCAATGTTTTGAAAAGCAGCAACTTCTTTGGTAAAATATATTAGACAAAGTTGTCAAATTCAATGCAGTTTTGAAATAAAATATATAAATTTAGATACAATCGCTTTCTCTGCCCTTCTCTTTGTGTAAGTATGTATGTATGCACATATATATGCATATATATGTGCTTAAGTATGTATGTACACGTATCTATTTAAGTTCCAAGTTCTGTGTCACTTGAAAACTTTAACTTTCCAAATTTGTATAGACCTACATATTAACAAGATAAAAGTAAAAAACATTGTAAAATGAAAAGAATAGAGGATTTTCTCAGATCTCCTGGTTTAATATATAATATAACACAGAGGACAGTAATATACTCAATGCAGAACAGTAGGAAGCTGATATAAAAGCTAACACTGGAAGAATCATTATTTCCAATAGATGACTTTATGTGGATGGCACAATGTGAACACTACATGTTCTGTCAAGATTGTTATCAGGCTATCCAACACAGATTTCAGCAGAGATGTAATTCTTCAGTGTGAGCAATGAAGTGATATCATTGCTGTATACGTATTTTAATTTTTTGTAAATATATAAATTGTTAAACTCAAACCTATGCAGATCTACTAATATAAAAACATACATGTATAACCTTAATCATAACATATATTCTACATGCGTATTTTAAGACCAACTTGGGTCATTCAGTCAAATAATGTAAATCAAATAATAAAACTCTGAATGCTTTCAGAGTTTGAAATGCTTTCAAAATTCAAAATTTGAATGCTTTCAAATTTTCTCAAAAGTCATAAAATATAATAAATTTTGTACCCTCTTATATGTCTGAAGTTTATTTTGTCTGATATTTATACTTTAATAAATTTTATATACTTTATTTTAGATTCAAATTAATGTTATATTTGAGCTTTCACAATTTAAAATAAATCCAGTAATTATAATGCAAATTATTTACAAAAATATTTACTTATAAATAAAGATTGTTATTTTTCATGACTTTCAAGCAGAAAAACATATAAAACACTTTGGATGCTAAAGCTCAATGAAAAGAACAGTAAGAAACTTTCATCTTAAGTAACAAATGAATAGGGAGACTCTTGAAAAGAAAATGTACTTGTTTCAGGAATAGACATTCCAATGGGTATATGTGTGCCATAGTAAACTATGAACATATTCTGTGAGGTAATATTTTCAAGAAATTGAAAAGAATTACATATATGTCTTGAGATAATTATCTTTTACTACAAGGAACTCTAACAAGTGTGTGATATCAGGACCCATGTCTTCACAGAATTATTTTGTTGATGTTTGTCAAACTTGTGATACTTTTAAACAAAGCTGTGGTTTTTGGAGAGTCTTTCATGATAGTTTTATCAGGCATTTGTGGCGATACCTTCCATCATGACCTTGCTCTGCTTTGTTAGGTTTTACTTTATTTATTTTTTTTTAAACACACTTGACTATATTGGTTCTGAAAATATACACAGAATAAAACAATACAACAACAAAAAAAGAAAAAAGAACCTTTCATTAATCATGTCATCTGGTGCCACAGCACTCTTCTAAGGGTGACAAAGTGAGACTTTTTCTCAATCTTTCTCAAAAATTAAAAAAAAAAAAACATTTTTTTTGTTTCTTCTATTTCATTTATTAAAGAAGGGGGTACAAGTTTAGGGAATTTTTTGTTTTACTTTTACTTGAATGAATTATATCATGCTGAAGTCAGGGATTTCAGTGTATCCATCACCAGACATTGTGCTTAGTAGATTTCTATACCTCAGGATCTCATTCTCACTTTCCAGCATCTATTTTTCCTCTTCATAACTGTATTGGAACATTCTCCCTACTCACTTGATGTGGCCCCTAATGACTTTTTTTATGCCACAAAATAAAGGAAACATCAAAAGGAAGACATTTAGATGACATTCTCAATCTCGAGTGTAGTGCAATGAGAGCTCTGATGGCCATTCCAGAAAAATAGCTCCAAAATCACATTGGAGAGTAGACTAGGCGTTTGGCGTTGGTGCATAGCTTCCCAAGAGGAGTCCTTCCAAAGTGACCATAGGGATACTCAGCAACAAGGTATGTAGCACTTTTTCTAGGCTGAGTCATGAACTTAATTGTCAAGCTTCATACATATACATACACACGCACACACACATATATACACATATATATCCCCCTATTTATTCATTCATCAGTTGATAGGGACTGAGATTGATTCCATATTTATTGTGAATTCTGCTGCAATAAACATTTGGATGCTGGTGTCTTTTTTTTAATAAAATGACTTATTTTCTTTTAGATAGCTACTAAGAATTGTTAGATCAAATGGAAAGCTTACTTTTAGTTCTTTTAGGAGTCTCCATACTGTTTTCCATAGCATATGTATAACTGTAGGTTCAATCAACAGTGTATAAGCATTCCCTTTTTACTATAACGTCACTAACATCTATTGTTTTTTGATTTTTTAATAATGGCAATTCTGATGGGGCTAAGGTGGTATCTATTGTGGTTTTAATTTGCATTTCATTATAATTAAGGATGTTGAGCATTTTTCATATTCTTTGTCCATTTATCTTCTTTCAAAATGATTCTGTGCAAGTCTTGCCCACTTTTTGATTCTTTTTTTTTTTTATATTACTGATCTGAGTTCTTTGTAGATTCTGACTATTAGCCCTTTGTTGGATGTATAATTTGTAAATATTTTGTCCCATCTTGTAACGTTACCTGTGTACTCTGTTGATGATCTCCTTTGCTGTGCAGAAACTTATTAATTGAATTAAGCCTAATTTATTTATTTCTGTTGTTGATATATTTGGCTTCGGGGGTCTTATAAATTTTTTGCCTAAGGCTAACATTGCCTAGAATAGTTTTCCTCATGTTTTTGTCTGGAACTTTTATGGTCTCAGGTCTTAAGTGTAAGACTTTAATCTATCTTGAGTTAATTTTTACACATGGTAGTGATAGGAATCAAGTTTCATTCTCTTGCATGTGGGTATCTAGCTTTTCCAGCAGCATTTATTAAATAAGGTGTATTTTCTCTAGTGTGTCCTTGTGTCTGCCTTATTAAAAATCAGCTGGACATAGCTATATGGTTTTATTTCTGGATTTTCTATTCTTTTCTTTGATCTGTGTGTCTATCTTTATACCAGGGCCATGATGTTTTGGTTACTATAGCCTTGAAATGTAATTTAAAGTTAGGTAATGTAATACTTCCATATTTATTCCTTTTGCACAGGATTTCTTTGGCCATTTATGCAGTTTTTTTTTTTGGTTCCACATAGAGTTTAGAACTTTTTTATTCATGAGACATGATGTTGGAATTTTGACAGAAATTTGTGTTAAATATATGAATCAGTTTGGCAGTATGAACTTTTAACAAAGTTGATTATTTCAGTGCAACAGCATGGGATATTTTTCTATTTGTGTCATTTGTGATTTCTTACATCAGTGTTTCTTAGTTTTCCTTATAGAGAATTTTTATCTCCTTAGTTAGGATATTTGTAGGTATTTTACTTTCTTTGTAGCAATTTTAAATAATTCTGGAAACCTTGACTCTCAGCTTGAATGTTATTGATATGCAGAAATACTACTGCATATTGAAATAGTACTGCATACTACTACTGATTTGTGTACATTGCTTCTATACCCTATGATGTTACTGAATTACGTTATCAATTCTAGGAGTCTTGGCAGAGATTTCAGGGTTTAAGATCATACAATTGGCAAATAGGGAAGGTTGGATTTCCCTGTTTCGTGATTTGAATGCCCTTTTTCTCCTTATCTTGCCTTTATGTTTGCCCTCACTAGGATTCTAGTACTATGTTGAATAGATGTGATGATAGTTGGCATCCTTATTTTGTTCTGGTGCTTATGGGTAATGCTTTCAGCTTTTCTCTACTCAATATGATGTAAACCATGAGTTTGTCATATACGGCTTTTATTGTGAAGTACGTTCCTTCTATGATTGTTCGTTGAGGGTTTTTATCATGAATAGGTGTCGGATGTTTTTCCTGAACCTACTGAGCTTATCCAATAGCCTTTGTTTTTAATTCTATTTATGCAGTGATTTGCATTTATGGATTTGCCTATATTGAACCATCCTTGCATTGCTAGGATGAATTCTATTTGATCATGGTGGATTAGTTTTCTGATGTACTGTTGAATTTGGTTTGATATTTTGTTGTAGATTTTTGCACCTATATTTCTAAGGGATATTGGTTTAAGTAGTTTTCATTTTTGGTCTGTCATTTTCAGGTTTATTGACAATATTTTACTGGTTTTATAGAATGACTTAAGGAAAATTCCTTCCTTCTTGATGTTATGGAATCAATTTCAGTAAAATGAACACCATTTCTTCTTTGTAGGACTGTCCCCATTCAAATTCAACAGCTTTGCTGTTGTCATTGAGAGATTTTTTTTATTACTTTTTCAAACTTGTTACTCCTTACTGGTCTGGCCAGTATTGTTATAGCTTCCTGATTTGAACTTGGGAGATTGTGTATTTCAAAAAATGTATCCATTAGCTTGAGATTTTCTACTTTGCATGTATAGAGAGGGTTTTGTTGTAGTCACAATGGAGATTTTGTATTTCCGTGTTATCAGCTGTAATGGTTCCTTTTTCATTTCTGATCAGGTTATTTGAATTTTTCATCATTTTTATTTAATCTAGGTGAACATCTAAAAATTTTATTTATCTTTCAGTGAATAAACCTTTTTTGTTTTATTGATTCTTAGCATTTTTGTTTGTTTTGTTTTCATATTGGTCAATTCCACTCTGACCTTTATTATTTCTTTTCTTTAGTTGGATTTGTTCTTCTTTTCCTAGTACCTTGAGACGTGAAGTTAGGTGTTAATCAATTACCTTTCTGTCTTTTGATGTAAGCATTTAAGGCTAAAAATGTTTTCCTGAGCATTACTTTTGTTGTAGCACTAGATTTTTAAAGCTTTTATTCCCTTTGTCTTTTAGTTCAAGGAATCCTTTACATCTTAATGTCATTATTAACTCAAGGATTGTTCAGTAACATGTTGTTTAATTTCCACAACTTTATTTAGATGTGATACTTTCTCTTTGAATTGATTTCTAGTTTTATTCCATTGTGGTCTGATAAAATAATTGGTATAGTTTGGATTTTTCTGATTTTGATGAGATTTATTTTGTGACATAACCAATGTTAGACAATCCCTGATCAACTGATAAGAAGAAAGTATATTCTGTCATTTTTGGATACTAGTGGCTGTCTTTATTTGTGGGTACTGCATCAGAGATCCAAAGAACCATGGGTAAAATACACATTTTCAATTGGTAGTTGGTGAAAATTCTGTGTGTGGAAACCTTTGATGCAGAGAATGAATTTAACAGACTTAAGTACCCACAAGTTTGAAATCCATAGTGGATACTGAAGTCAATCTCCCAAGAATTGAGAGATGACTATATTTATTTTTGAAAGCAATTAAAATTTCTAGAAAAATGTTTTTAAAGGACTAATAAATTAGAATCATTAGATTTGTATAATTATTTTGGTATATACCATAGCATTACTACTAACAGTACATATTTTAACAATACATTGATATTTAAAAAGAAACCTGACACAAGGCAAATAAACAAGATTAGGTGTGATGTGATATGAATTATCTAGAGGAAGAGTTTACTGAAATTCTAGTAAAAGGGCAAAAGAGAAGAAAATGGAAATTGAATTACATGAGTTTCTTCCTCTTTTTTACCTTGTGCCCCCCAAAAGCCGTTCTGTCTACCATAAAGACAAAAAAGGGGAAGGAGACATAGGCAACCATGGCAAAGTTCATTGCCAATGTTGCAATTAAATTTTATACGTAAGCCAGACAACTTTAGGGAAATTACTTGGGAACAAACATCAAGCCAGAACTACTGTTGACCTCACTCTCGCATTGCATGATGTGGGCTTTGCCTTTCTCTGTAAGACATTTCTCTCCCCTAGTTTCAGGTCTTGTTTTCCTATCTTAACAAATCTACCCACATGCCAGTGTCTACTCTTGGTTCTGCCTTAGCAATAGTGATTCATCAAAAAACACACCAAGAGGGCTATGATCAATTAATTCTTCTAAGACATTATTCAGACTACCCTTTGCATATTGATACCTTTTTATGTAGGTTGCCTTTAGAATTATAAACCTCCCATGTTTTCACCATTATCTTATACTGCTATATAGTTTTATTTATCCTATTACCAGACACTATTGTCTTTGTATCCGGGGATGCACACATCAAAAACAATCATATGTCTTCAGAAACTTGTAATATACTATATGTAATATCTTCTGCAGTTATTCTTCCAAGTTATCTATGTCTTAATACAATTGAATCCAGGCTGTACACTTAAGACAATGGATCACACCTTCTCAATGTGGTATTAACAGCTTTTTTCTTCATTACATTTCATGTAGCCGATGTGCTGATTGTTCTTCATATGTCTTCACTCCTTTCATTATCCACTTATATATTTTTATTTCTCCCTTTTCCTCTAAAATTCCCAGTTTGGTTGCAATCATTCATCACATTTTAACATCCATGGAGAAGATACACTAAGGTACAATGGTGTCTGTCTTTTTATATCATCATTTCTAAAGATCTTTTTCTTTACTTCACCTCCCCTTGTCCTTCTTCTTTTAGTCATTTTATATTCGCTGACAATAAATATAAACATACCACTTCTAGAAATCGTATTTTAAGCATCTCATTTTCTTATTAACATCATCTAACTTTCAAACTATATTTTTCTTTTTTTCTCCATGCCATTGTTTTTTTTTTTTAAATCTTGGAAATGTTCAGTCATTATCTACAATTATGTTATGTTCTCTCTTCCAACCTTTAAATATAAAAACCTTAAATCTTGCATTTTTATAGTTTACTACTACACCCATTTAATTCAAAATGTTCTTTCTTCACAGATCCCTTTCTCTTCTTATAAGAACAGCTTATTCATTTCATAGTAGTACTGAGTACTGTTATAACTGTGGTCACCCATAAAGAAACCGGACCCACCTTCAGGTACAAATCAGGTAATGATTTATTTACACCTGCACAGGCAGGTTGCTGCCCCAAAGGGCAAATGGCCCCAAAGGGAAATGAAGGCAGCCTTTTATATCTTTTTGTGCTGATGTGGCAAAGCAAGCATGTACAAAAGCAGAATGTGGCCAGTTACAGGGAGGAGTTACAGTCAGGTAGTTGGCTCGGGGGGTTGCTGCGTGGCGGCTCAGGGGGTAACTCAGTAACCATGGGGACAACTTGGAAAGTGCAGGAGCTTGGGAAACTCAGCAATCTGGAAAACTCTGCTTAAGTTTTTACCATTGTTTAGCTGGCTAGGGAGTCAGGGAGCTTGGATAACTTCCTTGTAACCTGTTCTCAGAATTAAACCAATAAGTGGGGGGAGAGAGGGCTTGAGACGGACAGAGATGCAGACTGAAACAGTTAGGGGCCTTTAGGGGTCTTCTTGCTGGATCTGTTACTACAGTACATTGAATATATATTTTTTCCATTCACTTATACTTTCATATGAAAGATGAATCACAACTATAGCCCAGGATGAAGGCAGGAAAGGCAGGGGGATGGTAAGAAACGGGAGTGGGTTGATAGAAGGAGGGTTAATGGTGAGACCACAACTATGGAGGATATTGCAAGGGTATGAGTCAAATCTATAAAGTATAGAACACAAATGTCTTAACACTGTGATTAAGTAAATGAGATGAAAGTCATATTAATTAATAGGATGTAAGCATTCCAATTTGTACAAATAATCAACACACTGAATCCCACAAAAGCATAAATGTATTCATGATCTATGTTTTTATGACTTAATAAAAAATGTACTATTTACATAAAAAAAATTTTAATTCCAAAAAAAGGAGCAGCTTACTTAAACTAAAAATCTAATGCAAATTGTAGAATACAGCAACCAGGCTCCCATCAACTCACACAAAAGCATTTGTGAGAATATGTAACTATTCTGACTAAATATTTAAAACTATATTAAAGTGAGCTCCCTGAGCTGATCTTGTGTAACCCTAATAGGTTTACATATGGTAAACAAACATACAAAAATGTTCAACATGACTAATCAGAGTATTGCAAATTAAAACCACAATGAGATATCATCTTACTCCATTAAGAATGGCCATTATTAAAAAGTCAAAAATTAATACATATCAGCAAGGATGCAGAGAAAAGAGAATGCTTATACCATGTTGGTGGGAATGTAAATTAATAAATTTCTATGGAAAACAAACAGTATGGAGAATTCTCAAAGAATTAAAAACAAATCTATCATTCAATCTGGCAGTTTGACTATTGTATATCTACACAAAGGAAAATAAATCATTATATCAAAGATCCTTACTCTCACATATGTATTGCAGCACTATTCACAGTAATAAAAATATTGAATCAAACTAAGTGTCTACTGGCAATGATTGAATAAAGAAAATGTGATATCTATATACGTGGGAAAGTATTCATCATTAAAACAGAATGATAGCAGGGATCTGCTGGAAGCTCTTGTATAGTTCACTTTGATGCTCTGTGAGCTCAGGAGGGCATCCCCCCCAGTCAGTAAATTAGTCTGGGAAGGTTGATGCCTCCTTCCCCACCTTGTCCCTCTGTCACATATTAAAGGTAGAGTATTAATGTCTTTATATAGTGATCAAGGAAATGCCATGAAGGATATCTGTAACAGTATGATCAAAATATTTCTGAATGTATATGAATCGTGCCCTGTGATTGCACCAATGTACATAATTATGAT
>CAUYON010096503.1:0-14536 GCA_963573935.1 Arctocebus calabarensis
TGTCTTTATATAGTGATCAAGAAAATGCCATGAAGGCTATCTGTAACAGTACGATCAAAACATTTCTGAACGTATATGAATCGTGCCCTATGATTGCACCAATGTACAGAATTATGATTCAATAAAATTATAAAAAAAAAATTGAAAATAATCTCTTTTGACTCCACATTTTATATTGTGGGTACCCGGTGATGATGTGAGGTTCCCTAGGACTTTTACCATGGTAACTCTACAGTTATCTCAGGCTGGAGTTTTACCATGGTAAATCTACAGTTTTGGGGTCTCAGAGGTGAATCCACTCCCATGGTACCCACTGACCTGGTGGAGGCTCCCACTGTCCTGGTAGTAACTATCTGCAGCAGCTCTGTCCCTGCAGCAAGTGGCTCCCTGGGCCTCAGGCTGTCTGTGACATCCTTTGAAAGTTAAGTAGAGAAAGCCATGCCCCCATAGCTCTTGCATTCTGCACACCTGAAGAACTAGTGCCACGTAGATGCCATCAAGTTTTGCCATTTGTATCTTCCAGAGTGTCAGGTAAAGCCACACCTGGACCATTTGAGCCACAGTTGAGGTAGCTCAAGACACTGGACTAGAATGCAGAAAGCAGAGACCTGAGGCTGCTCTGGGGAGCTAGCCCATGGAGGGTCCCCTGGCCCACTCCCGAAACCACTCTGCCCTCCTGGAGCTCTGAGCCTGTGGTGGAAGGGGCAGCCTCAAAGATCTCTGAAATGCCTTCTGGGTCATTCTCCCACTATCTGGATGAGACCTTCCAGTCATTCTAATCTTGTTAGCAGGTGGTCCCTTGGCCACACCCTTAATTCCTTCTTCTAAGCATACCTTTTCCTTCTTTGCATGGCTAAACTAAAAGTTTTCAAATATTTTTGTTTTTTTCTGATTCTCTTTTAATGATAAACTATTTTAAAGTGTGTTAATTCTTTCTTCAGCCATGTTGAGTCTAATGATGAGCCTATGAAAGAAATTCCTTATCCCTCATACCCCGTTTTTTTATTTATAAGATTTTTCTTGTAGTTTTTATCTGTCTGCCCAAAGTACATGTGGGCCAGCTCTTTCACTACATCTTTTAATATATTAATTATACATATTACCTTTGCATTAAGTTAATATTTTCTAGTGCAGTAGACCTTTTGTATTTCTGGGTTCTGTATCCCTGGCTACAACCAATCATGGATCAAAGACTGGAAAAAAGGAAGGATGGTTGCATCAGTACTGAGAATGTATTAACTTTTTTCCTTGTCATTATTCTTTAAAAAAATCCAATACTGGTAATAATTATTTACATAGTATTTCTACTGTGTTAGGTATTATAAGTAATCTAGAGATGGTTTAACATATATAGAAGATTGTATGTAGGCTATATCCATACATTGCATCATTTTATGGAAAAGACTTTAGTATCTGTGAATTTTTGTATATGTGAGGTGTCCTGAAACCAATCTTTCAAGATACTGAGGTACAACTGTATAATATTGTAAAGGCTTTATTTTTTCACTATTTATTTATTTATTGAAACAGGGTCTCAGATACTCTCTCCCTGGGTAGTGTGCTGTGGCATCATAGCTCACAACAACCTCAAACTCCTGAGCTTGAGAAATTCTCTTACCTCAGCCTCTTGAGTAGATGGGACAACAGGTGCTTGTCACTATGTCTGGAGAATTTTTCTATTTTAGCAAAGATGGTGTCTCACTATGCTGCCCAGGCTGGTTTTGAACTCCTGAGCGCAAGCAGTCCACCTGTCTTGGCCTCCCGGAGTGCTAGGATTATAAGCATGAGCCACCACACCTGGCTTTTTACTATATTTTTAGTGAATGCTCCATGGCTTGCCATATATATCTTATCAGAACTGACTTCATAATTATACAAACAGTGCCAGTGAGATATAGAACTTTATTCTTATATAGCTCTAGTTCTTTTCCCCTCATTATGTGCTATCATTGTTATAATACACATTTCATCTATTTAGTTACTAACCTAACAATAAGTTGTTATAATTACTAATTTTTTAACAAAAAGAGAACTGTGTATATATCTCTAGCATTTGTTATATTGAGTGCATTTACCTTTTCTGTTTCTCTTCATATGTCCCCCAGATTCAAGTCACTATTGATGTAACATTTTTACTCTGAAATACCTTTGCTCTGACCTCTCTCATTTGTGCTATTTTTAGTAAATACATTACATTTCTATATATTTTCCACTTAAAAATATAATATATATTTATTGTTTTATGTAGTTAGTTTCTTAATCAGTTAGGAGGAGAAAAGAGAAGAAATATGCATTTATACTTTCTTTTATGATTACAAAATTACCTTTATTACTGCTCCTTGTTTTATGTGTGTGGATTCTAATTCTCGTTTGGGGTCCTTTGCTTTCTGTCTGAAGATCTTCCTTTGGTATTTTTATTAAGGTTGGTTTGCTAGCAACAAATTCTCCCTTTTAGTTAAGCTGGTACTCTCTTTGCCTTCATGCTTTCAAAACAATTTTGCTGGATATAGGATTTGTAGTTGACCTTGTTTTTCACAAGATGTTAGCTGTTAATCTTACTGAGGTTTCATTATATGTGAGAATTCATTTGTCTCTTGCTGCTTTGATGATTTTTTTTCTTTGTCTTTCAGCAACAAAGGAAAAAATGTGTCTATTGTGGATTTTCTTACACTTATTCTACTAGAAATTCAATGAACCTTGTTGTTCATAATAGTTGGGAAGTTTCCAACCATTATTTCTTCACATATTTCTTGTGTTCTTTTGTACCTCTCCTTTTCTTCTGGTACTCTGAATTCGGGTATGTTGGTGCCCTTATTGGTGTCCCATGTTTCTTTTCATTTGTCTTCATTTCCTTTATTTATGTGTCTAGTCTTCAGATTGCATAATTCCTGATGAGCTATTTTTAAGGTTTCTTATTATTTTTTTCTCTCAGTTAAAATATACTATTGTGCTCCTGTAGTAATTTCTTTATTTCACTTTTTATGCTTTTAGACTCTAGAATTTTCATTTGGTCCTTTTTTATAATTTTGGTATTTTTGTTGATATTCTCTATTCAGAGAAACTTTATCATCCCAGTTTTCTTTACTTCTTAAGCATTGTTGCCTCTAGTCCTTTGAACATATTTATCATGTCTACTTTAAATTAAAATGTTAAGTGTGACATCTGTTCCCTCTCACATGCAGTTTCCATTGTTGGCTTTTCCTCCTGACTGTGCCTGAGTCACATGTTCCTGTTTCTTTGCAAGTCTTGTCACTTTTTTGTTGAAAAATACTTATTTTAGATATATTGTGTTACTCTGAATACCAGAACCCCAGATATTGGTACTTCTCGTAGCTTGTTATTATAGTTTGCGTGTTGATTTGTGTAGTGGGATATTTTAAAGACATCTACAATGATGTGCTTCATAACAGCATTTCAGTCAGTGATGGACAGCATAGGCGATGGCTGTCCTATAAGATTATAATGAAGCGGAAGCCTTTCTATTGCCCAGTGTCATAATGGAAAAGAGCACTGTGTTACTTACATGTTTGTGGTGATGCTGGTGGAAATAAACCTACTGCACTGTAGCCTTATGAAAGTAAAGGACATAAAATTAAATATAGTACATAATTCTTGATGACAATAAATGATTGTTCTATGGGTTTATGTATTTACTATACTATACTTTTTATCTTCATTTGTAAGTGTACCCTGTCTACTTACCAAAACAAAGTTTACTGTAAAAGAGCCCAAAGCGGTTTCTTTGGGAAGTATTCCAGAAGATGGCATTGTTATTGTAGGAAATGATGATAACATGTGTGTTATTGCCCCTGAAGACTTTTCAGTGGGACAAGATGTGGAGGTGGAAGACGGTGATATTGATAATTCTGGCCATAGGTAATATGTGTGTTTGTGTCCTAGTTTTTAACAAAAACGTTTAAAAAGTAAAAACAAAATAAAACGTTTGAAAACTAGAAAAAGCTTATAAAAAGAGACTATAAAGAAAGAAATATTTCTATACAGGTGTACACTGTGTATCTTAAGCTAAATGCTATTCCAAAAGAGTGAAAAGTTTAAAATATTGAAAAGTTTGCATTGTAAAAATGTTACAGTAAGTGATGGTTAGTTTATTATTGAGGAAAGAAAATTTTTAATATGAGTTTAGTGTAGTCTAAAGGCACAGTGTCTATAAAGTCTACAGGAGTGTATAGGAATATTCTAGGCCTTCAAATTTCCTCACCATTCCTCACTGACTCACCCAGAGCAACTTCTAGTTCTGTAAGTTCCATTCAGGGCAAGTGCCTTATAAAAGTGTACTATTTAAAATCTTTTCTACTGCATTTTTCCTATATATTTTTTGTGTTCGGATCAGACACCAACTATATATTGGATAATATTTACCGCTGTCTAACAATTTCCTCCCAATACTCAGTAGTGACGTGCTGTGCACACGTGTAGCCCGGAGGTAACAGGCTGCATCACACAGCCTGCGTATGTAGGCGGCCACACCATCTAGTGCTCTCCATGATGTTTGCATGATGATGAAATTTCCTGATGATTCATTTCTTAGAACTTCTTTTCAGCTGGACTTTAGGTTTGAGGGGTTCAAACTGGTCAGGAAGTTGAGCTGGGCCAGAGTATTTCATTGTCTTTAGTGAACCACATACTTTAAATTGCTTTAGTTGTCTTGGGCTTAGGATATTTAGATTGGGTATAAATATTGAGTTGAATGCAGAAACAATAAACACCTGAATACTTTATATTTGTGAAGTGTTTTAAGATCTTCACAGTGTTATTACAGCTGTTTTTTGTTATTGTTGTTATTGTTTTTTGAGACAGAATCTGGCTCAGTCACCCTAGATAGGGTGCCATTGCACTTTAGCTACAGCAACCTCAAAGTGGTGGGCTCAAGCTATCCTCTTGCTTCAACCTCCTGAGAAGCTGGGGACTACAGGTCCTGCCATGATGCTCAGCTAGTTTTTCCAGTTTTAGTAGAGCTAGGGTCTTGCTCTTGCACAAGCTGGTCTCAAACTTCTGAGCTCAAGCAATCCACCTCAGCCTCCCAGAGTGCTACAGGTGTGAGCCTCCGTGTTCACAGCCTATCGCAGCTATTTTTGATGCTGGCATTTGTATGAGAGTGAATTATCCAGCCCTTGGTTATTCTTTTCAGTGTGCCGAGACAGTCTGGTCTTGGAGAAACAATTTGTTCACTAACTTTTCTTCTGAATTTACTTCCTATTGTCCCCAAAGCCATGAACATGAACAGTTATGAATAGTTCTGAATAGTTTTCCACAAAATCACTCATGTACACAAATGCTTTTTTCATTTCCCTACACTTACTGGAATATTTTTCTATATAGTTAGCACCAGATGCCATTACTAGAGAACTGACCAATCTGTTTTCTCATTCTTTTCTAGAATTAACGTGGGGGAGCACAAATTTTTAAACTTTTATTTGTATCACCTGTTTACTTTCTGAGAATCGGATGTCGGCAGCAGTGCTGAGGACAGCAAAACTGTTCCCCACTCATGAAACCAACTCTGTGGGAATCCCATGGGGACAGGTTGAGACCACATCCTTGGATAGCTCTCTTCCTTTGCCCCACTCCGCTTCCCTCCTCTCCTCTCCCAGAGAGTACGCCCACAGGAATCTTTGTTTCAGGCCCCATTTCAAGGGAATCTGATCCAAGTCAGTTGGAAGTGTTCCTGAAAGCAGGAAACCTGTAGGTGGCTCACTTGTTGGCCAGAAGTCAGTGAGCACCACATTGCTGGAAGTACTGACGTTCGCCAGAATGATTAGATGATGAAGCTGAGGTGATTGTTAACATTTTTTCCCTGTGGTGGGCCAGTATTTGAAGGGCTCAAGAAAAATAGTAACTGTTATATAAGGACTATAGAATTTGGTAGATGTTTCCTAAGCACCATGTGGAGGAGAAAAAATGACAGACTCACCTCTAAAGTAAAATCTGAGAGTCCGAGGGCTTCTTTTGTGGCATTTGAAGAGAAATTCACTCTCTGTAGTACAAGGGCAGACAAAGTGAAGAACCGACTCAGAGCTTAACTGTAAAAGTAACAGAATTTCAAAGAAGATTCACTCAGCCTACCCAGCTCTCCTATATCAAAGACAGACAGCCATGCCAATGGGAATGTGTGGGACCCTTAGTCTTGTATGGCAATTTTTGGTAAATTCACTTGAGAACCTTGAACATCCAAATTCCTCTGAATTCCTTTGGACTACAGAAATGTCTCAGGCTGCTCCTGGAAGACATGTAGCATATGTAGAGATCTCAAATAAAGTAGGTACCTTACAAGACAATGCTTGTCTTCCCCAGGATCTGTCCCCTTTCTTCCCCTGCTACCAGGTTCATAAACAGGGTGAAATCTCCACCTGAACAGGAAGAGCTAAGACTGCTAACAGAGAAGAAGTATCACAAAGCCAAACTCCTTCAAGACTGGCTAACATGCACTTGAAGACACAAGGAGGGCAACGGGTCATGGGACTGACTGGAATTAAAGCTGAATAAGGAAGAGTGTGTTGATACAGAGCCATTTCTCCACCATGCAGAGTTTAACACTTTGGCCACAAGCCTGGAAAATGAGTCTAATTTATGCTATTTGCTGACTCAGGGATGTTTGGAGAAAGTAACATATTTCATTAAAATAAGTAGGGATGCCAAAGATTGTCTTGGAAGATTACAAAGGAAGGGATCAAAGGCTTAGACAGTGGAGATGCTGTCATGGGTCTACTATCTCAGAATGAAAATCTTTTTTTTTTTTTTTTTGCAGTTTTTGCCTGGGGCTGAGTTTGAACCTGCCACCTCTGGTATATGGGGCAGGCACCCTACTTTGAGCCACAGGCGTTGTCCTCAGAATGAAAATCTTACCAGCGGGTCATGTTCCTAAGGGAGCTTGGAGGACATTCTGCTTAGCAAGGTGATAAAAAAAAATGTGCTGTTAAAGGAAATATTAGCTGGGGTGGTATACTTTAGGAGCTGTTACTATAGACCTATGCTCCTAGTAGCAAGGGGGCACAGGTGACCAGGTGGCAGCACCTATCAGATGCCAAGTGTGAACACATATCTATTAGGCAGACATGACAGCTAGCAGGAGTCTGAATTTGGAAATGGCTTTGGAGATGGCTAATGGAAAATAGTGTTCATGGTTCTAGGTCTGCTTAATATAAGTAATCAAAACAGATCAACAAAGAATGAGAAGAAGGTTAAGGGCCATCATCCCAATGGAAAGTCATGATCCTTTGCCCAGTGTTCAGATTTGTTCTCAGACTCAAAGAAATCTAAGCACCAGAAGTAGAACTCTGTGACCCCTTGATAAGCATATCTAATAGACGTCTCCTAGTCTTCCTCCAAAAGGCCTATAGCCATCCACATGGGTAACCATCAGTGGAGAAAGGGTGTTGTTAAGGTATTTTGAGGGCTGTGGGATGCAGTAGTGCGAGAGTTATAACTCATTCCAGGGATATGACGCCCCATCAATGATATGCTTGTTAGAGGAGCAAACAGGAGTCAGGCAGCTAACGGAACTCTGACTGAGATCCATCCCATCATGGCTCCATTTGATCCCCTAACTTCATAGTTCTTTCCATTTCCTCTTCTATTTTCTTCTCCCTTTCTCCTCTTTCTTCCTTTCTCTTTTCTCTACTCCCATTTACTCCACTCCTTCCATTTCTCCTTTTCCTTTCTGTCCTTCTCATTCTCTCTTCCTTCCTCTGACATACACACCACATGCACACTCAGTCTGCATTTGGCCCTGTGCTAGGCACAGAGTGGTCAGAGATGTGATCCTGGCTCACCCACCAAAGAGCTCAGTCCAGCAGGGACAGGGGCAAGGCCGTGAATAGCACCTTGTTGTGAGAACCCTACTGAGGTGCTTGCTGGATATTATGGCCACACAGAGGGGAACATTGACTCAGTTGGATAAAGGATGGCTTCTCGGAATCATGGTGTTTAGTTCATGCTTCAATGGAAAGTAAGGCTGTGAGGCAGAAATGGGGGCTCCCTGGGGTCTAATGTGCAGTTTCAACAGGGCCTTGGCTTCTCTCAAGGTTAATCTCTTGGTGTGCATTTTTGGTGATGTTCAATAGGCATTTGATGTAAGACCCAGACGGTGCTAAACCAACCATAGGAACATTCGGAGAGTTATCTTACAAGAAGGAGTTTGGATTCTGGATCATAACTGGTTTCTGCCAGATTATGTTATTTCTCTCTCATGGATGAGCAGACTTCCTGAAGCCTCCCAGGATACTTTAGCATTTCAGCAGAAAACTACTCTGATTAGAGAAGCCATGAGTGCAGAAGAACAGCTTCCCAGAGATCCAGACTTTCTTCCCCTGAATTTCATCTTGTTGTTGGAAAATGATTAGTGAAAGAGCATGGAATTTATAACTAGATATGCACCCCCTGTGAATATGATATGCCCCACTTTTTCAGAATTGGGGGAAATTAAAAATTCAGTATTTAAAGGAATGGGTACATATCAGGTTCACAATAAGTTTCAGAGGCTGAATGGCCATTGGAGGTCATTTTACACTTTCCTTTCCACAAATCATCATCTAAACTCACATGATTAGTCAGTGACAATGCTAGAAATTAAGTTTGGTTCTGCTGAATGACGGTGGAAAAGGGAGGAAAAGATGGAAAAGGAGAGAAAAAATGTATGTTCAGTGAGTGAATTTATAGTAACAAAAACTGAAAACTGTTTAGATTGCTCAGGGAAGCAATTGAAATTGGGAAAGATTCATGATCAAATCCGAAAAAGAATTTTCCAGGGAGCAGAAGCATAGCTAAACAATGAAAGAAAGAAGAAAAAAAAAGTGAATGACTGTAGATGAGGGAGCCTGTTGATTGACATGTAAACAGGAGCACAGATTCAACATAAACCAACCCCCCCCCCACCGAGTCCTAAGGCAGGCTAGATGTGACGGAACCAGAAGACTGGAGACAGGCAAGGAAGGACATCCATTTGACCAAATCTGTCCATCACTGCTTTGCTCCTCTCTCAGTCTGCTGAGATCTGCTTCTTCATTAGCAGTAAGCCTGAGGCTTCCCCAAGCCATGTTGGGCCCAGACCAAAATTGTTGGAGTGATTTGAGGGCCTTTCAAGAGAGGGACATGGTGGTAATGGTGATAGATGCTTCAACAATATTGTGTGTAAAGAAGGGAGGTAGAGTGTAAGCTGTCTGGATAGACCTCCACTGTGTAACACGATGAATTATATAAGCATACACTTGGAAGGAAGTTGGCATGCAGGATAACATGTTAGAAATTTTGAGATTAAAAAGAAAGATTAGAGAAAGGCTGTGTCTAATGATATAAATTGGCCAGTTCTCTTATTTATATGAGGATTACATTTACAATTCTTTACCATGAGTTGAAATAAATGTTGTATTGTTGGAGTAAAATTCAACAGAACACTGGAGAGATGAGGAGGATGGAGAGATTGGACAGTGAAGAGATATCAATATAACCTCAGGCCATGGGGCATATAAAAGGAAGGAGACTTGGGGACTAAGTAAAGAAAAAAGGTCTTGATATTAGAAAAGATGATTCCAAATAGAACAGAGATGAATAGAGGAAGCAAAGGGAAGATTCAATGAGGCAAGACCAGAGTACTGCTGGAGCCTGGGAGAGTTTCATTATACTTATAAAACCCAGGGGAACCTAGCTGAGTTGGTTGACAATGGGACAGAAAAGCTGGGGTCCACTGGGAAAGGATGTGAGTGTCTCTAACTACCAGTTACAGCAAAATGGCTTAAGAGTGAAAATGAGATTTTAGCACTAACTGCCACCATTGCTGACAACATACCCTCACCATTTCATACATTATTACTAATGCCACCAATAACTTTGCAAGAAAAGATTATATCTTCATTTTACAGGTGAAGACTATGAGGCCCACAGACGCTAAGAAACACCTTGAAGTTGCCAGAAATTGTTCTTCAACTTGGGTTTGGCTGATGTCAGAATCACCCTGGTGCTTCACAGTCGTTATTTCGGCGAGGTTCTCACAAATGAGTGCACATCAAGCATCACCACCATGCAGACCCAACAATGTGGGTTATGTTTAACTGTATATAGTTGATGCTTTGATAAATAAAATACCAACCCATTGAAAGATTGCCGATTTTGCAATTTTGTATTATATGATTTTCTCAACAAAAGATATTAAAAGGATCCATTTTATAACTTTTAGTGTCAAGTGGGGTATTCTCTGAATTTGGTAGGATTTAAAAGGGATTCCTTCGAGGGAAGTGGTTTTGTAGCCGGTGTATGCAGCCTCACCAAACTAGGCACGTTCTGCCTCATCTCAGTCTAGGTTGTGAGTAATCCCAGACCAACATCATACGCAAAGTACCTTCTCAGTGTGCAAAGAGGCTTTGTGCACTCTCTACAGGTGCATGAAGATAAACTGCACAGAGGAACACGCTGAAGAATGAACGAGAAGGAACGGAAATGAGTCTGTGGTCTGCCTGAGAGGAAACCTCTCTTTTCCATTGATCCTGCTGTCCACATTGAGCAGAGATAATATAGAAATATTTTTGCTTGATATAGTTTTTGGTATCATTATATTTACGTCATTTTCCGAGTTACTTAAGGTGAATCAACAATTATTTTTACCACCTACGCTCCAAAGAAAGAACAAATTCAGAGGCTATGTTGCCACCAAAGGCGTGTGCTTCTCAGAGGTGTGTCTCCACCCCCACCTAGTGGCAGTTCTGAATAATGCAGGGCTGACACCCAGACTCTTAGGCCGCAAAGCGAGTTCTAGGGATGACGTCACAGTTATACACCCCAGGCTCACGCTCATTCCGAGGTGAGGGGCAGAAAGCTGGCAGGAATTAAAAAAAAAAAAAAAAAGGTTAGAAAATTTGGGGAATTTTTTTTGAAAACTCGAAACAAAAATAGAGGTCATTTCTGAAGCAATTTGAATTTTCAAAAATTGAGGGATATTCCGGAAGAGAGAGATTGACTTAACCGTGTAGAGTAACACATGAAAAGGAAAACGTCCTTTAGCTGATTCTTAACAGCTTGATTGAACTATGGTCCTAAGTGAAAGGTTCCAGACCCAAAGACAAAATCATTTCCAGACATGAGACGAAAGGAAGACGGAGATCCAATTCGTGCAATTAAAGTGGCTTTTATTCCACCTGGAGTGCAGGTGGGGTGAGATTCTAGGAAGAAATCCACACGTGGGCTACAGGGGACAGGGATTTAAAGGGTTAGGACCGCCAGGATTGGTCTGTCCGTAGTTTTACCTGGGCAGGTAGGTGGGACAAGGTTAGGGGGCCTGGATTGGTCTGTTCACTATTTCCTGGGAGGGACATGCTTTCCAGGAAAGAGATCCTTCCTGGGTAAGTTAGTACCCAATTCTATCGTTAAGAAGCGTAACTAAAAGAGATTTGGTACTCTCTCCATTCCTTACAGAATCACTGAGGAGTTGGGGTTGAAACTGTCAGCCCAGGTTGTCATGTCAGGGAGAGCCAGCCATGTTCTCCAGAAAATGTTTAATTGGGACATTATGGACACGTTTATTGCCACTGTGGAGATTTCGGGTCCAATACATAAAACTGTTTTTACTGAATATGGTGTGTGCCACTGAAATGTGACTTCAGTCTGTGGAGTAGTAGTAGGTCTGTCATAGGGCTTTTACCTGCCTCAGCTTCAACATGTGAATTAGGTACTCTGTCCCTGTTAAGAACAGGGATTCAGGGGTGTCAGAGAATTTGACCAAGCTTGCACTCTTGAGTACTCAAAGGCCAACATGGTATTCATATTTAGGTGCGTGAATCAAAATCTTCTTTCTACCACACTATGCTGTTTTTCCTGAACTGCATGCATTTAAAATTTAATTTTAAAGTATAAGTTTTATTTATTTGTGAGTGATTATAGGCCTCATGTAGCATAAAATTCAAAAAGTAGACACATGTGAGAGCAAGTGAAAAGAAAAAGCAGGGGAAAGGCAATCTCCCTCCCAGCCATCCAGTCCCCTGTCCTTGAGGCAGCCCTCTGTCTCTTGTCTGTCTTTCCATCCTATGTCATCCATGCACGGGATTAAGAAATATTAACGTCAAAGTGATTGAGTCTCCAGCATTATAAGAAATGTTATGTTTATAACTAAGGCACAAAGTCACAAAAAGAAGTTAATAACCTTAAAACATCAAAATCAAAATACCTTTGCTTGCTGCAACAGAATGTTAAACTTGATCAAAAACTAGGCACAAAGGGTTTTCAAAATATAATGTGTTAAATTCGCCATTCAGTCATGTGAATAGTTTTGAGTCACTGCTAATGGAAGGCTTTAAAATGATTGCTTAAATTTCCTTCACAGCTTGTATGCATTCCCAAAACCCTGTTGGAAACCTCCAAATTATCCAGTCTACCTTTCTTCCTTTTCTTTTGTTAAAAATGTTGTTCTTATTCCCAGATCTTTTTTTCTTGGTTATTAAAGTGACCCTTAGCCAACCAAGTTAATCTTGGCAATAGACACACTCATCAAAATGAGAGTGAAAGCTGAAATGTCAGTCTGGATTTTATTTCTGGTTATTTTATAGGCAAACTAGATGGTCATTTCTCTAACAAAATGCCTTAAAGTTTTAAAAATTTCCCCAAACTCCATTCCCACATGTTGTTTTGTCAGTATGAGTCCAGTTTTCACATGCAAAGTGAATCAGATCCATCGCTTGTGATTTTAAGTACATTTTTTTGCAAGAGGTCCCATTTTTAGCCAAGTCACAGCTGAGCTTTACTTTCAGCTAATTAGTACTTGTTCTTAAATTGGGCAGTTCTAACCCAAGCTAGGAGATGAGATGCAATTTACTTCCTCTCCACTCTCCTAAAATTAACTGAGCTGTAAAATGTGTGTGTTTTTCCTTGGGTTTAGTTCCATCATAAAGAATTCAACAGAACTCATAATATTTCAACAAATCTTTACTGTTCTGATCTGAAGAGCAATAGAGTACTTCCTTTGAAAACCTTAGCTCTTTGGTTGCCAAGCAACCATTAATTTATAGTACCTAACTAGTTTTAAAATTATATATGAAGATTAAATATAACAATATGTTTTTCATGCTCCTAAATGTACACAACACTGGCCAGATCACAATGAATATGGCAGTTTTGCAGTAAGAAAAAAAAAATTATGAGGAATACTTTTTGAGAAGAGAAGAAATCTCTCTGTTCTCTTTATGAACGCTGTCAATGTGGCCTCAGGAAATACAGGGATCTGTGAGAGTTTTGATGTCCACAAAATTGGAGAAGTCCCCAGTACTGGAAAATCTTTGTTCCTAAAGAAGTATGACATAAACTAGGACTAAGATATAGGGCTCACTTAAAGGGCCCTGATAACCTTTTGTTCTCTAGTAGGCTGAGCCTTCCCTGGGATATTTAGGGCAGATCCTGTAATTTTTCTCACTTTGCTTAAAAACTGTTTGAAATTTTTTTGTGAAGACTCATTATTAGTTGTTGAACCATGCATTCCAGTCTATATGACGACATCAATATTGCATCTAATTTAGAGAGTTTCTTCTTCCCGTTCATATCTGAACGGCAACTTGGAGACCTGCAGAAGGATCGTAGAAACAGTTTGGTCTTTTCACTCTTCCTTCCTGGTTTACTCCAATCCCCTATCTCGCCCTAGCACTTCTTATGTTAGGCTAGGGAAGAGGAGGTTAGGGAGAAAAGGGGCACAGTCTTTTTACTTGTTGGAAGTTGTTTGTTCTTTCCTTAGCTGCTGATGCCTTTTGTGGAGCAGCATCCCCATGGCATCTGTCATGTCAGGTGCATTTGCGGAGACTATAGACATCCTGTAAGGGCACCTGCACTTCACATTGCTTTGTGATTCCCTTCATTTCCTGCACTGGCCATTCAACTTATAGCCTCTTAGCTCTGGAATATCCCCATCTGAGGAAGTATCACTCTTGGACTGGGAACCTTCATGGTAGTTCATCCTTTCTGTGCTACCCACTTGACCCCAGAGCACAGCAGCTGGGGCTGCCAGTTAGTTATACTTCCTGCCATTAGAAATAGAAGAGGTGCATTTAGAAGGCCACTGTACACTCTAAAGTTTGTACAGTGAATGAATGAGTGAATGCTCTTTTATTTTCCTTGCTTGAGTAGTAACTTACCATACAATCTTATCTTTTTTCCTGGCCAAGTTCTCTGAAATGCAAATACACATCCACCATCATTACTTCCATACTTTCCATTCATTTCTTCACCCGCAGAAAGATCTATTTTCTTCCCATTGACCATTGAAACTGCTCTATCCAAGATGATCCGTGGCTTCCTAATTTCCCTATTTCAAGAATTGTGTGAGTTTGGAGCTGAGCACAAAGTTCATTGGAGATGATAGTTGTGAACAGCTAAAATTCTAAGGAAGGAAAAGGTAGATAAACAGTTGAAAGTTTTTTTTTTTTTTTTGTAGAGACAGAGTCTCACTTTATCGCCCTGGGTAGAGTGCCGTGGCGTCACACTGCTCACAGCAACCTCCAGCTCTTGGGCTTAAGCGATTCTCTTGCCTCAGCCTCCCTAGTAGCTGGGA